>CAUYTI010124375.1:0-93626 GCA_963575145.1 Galago senegalensis | reverse complement strand
GCAACCTCCAACTCCTGGGTTCAAGCGAGTCTCTTGCCTCCGCCTCCCAAGTAGCTGGGACCACAGGCGCCCGCCACAACGCCCAGCTATTTTTTTGGTTGCAGCCATCATTGTTGTTTGGCGGGTCCGGGCTGGGGATTCAAACCTGCCACCTTAGGTGTACGTGGCTGGCACCTTAGCCGGTTGAGCTATAGGTGCCAAGCCAAAAGCTAATTTCTAATAACAGCTTGTAATCATTACTTTTCAATGAACTCATTTTATTTTGATACTCTTTCCAAATTTCACTTTAGTACCAGTGAATCGAATTACCCACAGTTTAGCAGAACAAGGCTGCGGATCAGACAGAAAGAACCCCTGACAGTGTCAGATGCCCAGGGCGCTCCCCTCACCCTCGCAAATGTCACCTCACCCTTCACTCCTCAGTTTTCTCAGCTGCTATGGAATTAGCCAGGACAATGCGTTATTTCTCTTTCCGCACTAAAATCATTCTTTTCTACAATGATTTTTTTGTGCTATTATCTATTTTAACAAAAATGCACTATCCTATGTAGCTGTTGCCTGCCTTTCATATTGCATTGTGAGTTTATCAAAGGAGTGATTTATCTTTTCTTTACCTTGTAGCATGTGTAGATCAGGTGAGATAAACAGACTTCATCTCTTGTGCCCACTCTGTCCCACTGAAGCACTGGGTTGAGAAGGGTACAGGGGTCGGGTCACAGTGCAGCCATATGTGCCACCAGCAAAGGGGAAGGGCGGAGTTTCTAGGGCCACGTGTTCTAACAGATGCTTTTGAAATGAATTGATAAACAATTCTATGACTATGCATGTGCTAAGAGCATTCATAAAATAAAATGTATTGCTATCATAGAATCTTTCTACATTCTAGAACTTTCTTAGTAGAAGTGCCATCTCTAGCTATTTACAAAGCTAATGCATCAATGCATGAAATTTATCTGACTTGTTATGTCATCTTTGTGCAATGTCAGTAAGGGTAATTTGTGAGCAGAGGCCTGGTGAAAGACAGCAAGATGATTTCATTCCTAGACAATGGTATCATTCTCTGGAAGCAAAAACGTTTACTGTCTGTCACTACTGGTAAAATCTACTTACCTGTCAGCGTTGCCTCATTGAGCCAACCTATGGACCAGTTGTGATTCAGATTATAAAATATTAATAAAACGATTCCAGGAGAAAGTTGATCCATCATATAAACACTAGAGAGGGATTTCTCAGACTTTACTGCTGTGAGCTTAAATGACACTCATGCCTAAAATTCTCTTAAAAGAAACTGGTCTGCCATTACACTTACAGAAGTGCCCATTTCTAAGTGAGGGTGACAGCCCAGTTTGGTCCCTTCCCCATGCGGACTATAAATTTTAGAGGACTCCTCATTTCTAGGCTTCCAAATGAGATAGTGTCCTTTTTATACAAACCAAATAAAACGAATAGATTGAAGGTGACAGAGATGTGTCCGTAAGCTTTGTGTTTGCATTGGAAGTACACGAATAAGAAAAAGGCAGAGAGAATATCTAGACAGAATAACACATAAATATACTAACTTCTGGATAGGTTCACACTAAAAATTTATCATGAAATATAAAACGTGTGTTACAGTATTTTCTAACACAAGCTCTAAGAAGATGTGTTCTGTTTCTGTATTTCATATAAATAAAAATTGAGAGACTTCAAATAAATAAAGCATGAAAGAGAAGGTATAGAAATTAAAATAGGAAAGGATGGGCATTTAGCAATTCACAAAGAGAGGCAGGCCAACCTTTCAACGATTATCTCCAAAGAGCACCACCATTTCCTCGAATGGACATAAATGTCTCCGGGACTGTGGGTAATATGAGTGTGGACTGGGGTCAGCATGATGTGATGGGCGTGTGACCTGTGCTGTCCCACTGGACACCACGCTCAGAAGGGTCTCACAAGGTGTAATGCTTGGCTGTTGCCATTTTGAAATTCTTAATTTTTTAAGGAGGGGCCCTGCATTTTATTTTATACTGGCAACCACAAATTATGTAGCCAGTCCTGGTGGTGCATGAACCCTTTCTGAAAGAGATAAGACCTCAGCAAAGTCTGAGCATGTGAGAGCCTCGGTAGACTTTAGCAGGTCCCTGAGGAACTACTCAAAGAAAGGTGCAAAGACCACACTCTGTGCGCAGGTGAAAGACGCGATGGGCTGACTTGGCCTCACGTGCAGGATTAGAGAAGCTGTCTGTAGGCAGCAGGGAGCCAGGGAGGATGCCTGAGATGGTAAATAAAGTCAGTTTCAGTTAAATGTACTAAGTGTAGAATGTAAATTTCTTAACACAATAACTAAGAAGGTGCTGCGAAGGCTATGTTAACCAGCTGATGAAAGTATTTCAGATTGTATATAAGGCCAGCACATTATACACCATGATTGCATTAGTGTACACAGCTATGATTTAATAAAAAATAAAAATAAATAAAATCAGTTTCAGATAAGAACTAACTTAGCAGTGGCATATCAGAATTTTGAGCCTGAGAGACAGAGAAGGGAGGATATAAAGAGCTAGTTTGATAGCTCCTGTGAAAAATATAAATGTAGGAGTCAGTGCTTATGGAATACCAGCTAAAATCCTTTAAGGCACACAGAAAGAGAGAACGCCTTTCTCGGGATGCGGGCTGAGTATTGTACTATGAGTAACGTCCCATCTCTCCCTGTCTCTTCAAAGCCCAGGTGCAGGGGAGGACAGCTATTCCACACGCCCTTCCTATATTTTCATCAAAGCCAGATTAAAAGGGAAACCCCACGAGTCCAAGTCTGTGTCTGTCTGTATACAGAAAGCTTTGAACAGCAGAAGTGGGTATCTCTTGCAACAGTTTCTGGAGTCATGTAAGGAAACTCCGTCAGCAGACACGCTGGTGCTAAGGGCAAGCCGGAGAAAGCATGGGCTGATAAATCGTGTGCCCTTAGCCACCGCAGGCCTTTTTAACGTTAAAAGTGCGAGGTGAACTTAGAAACCACGCTATCTGCACGGAGAGCCCGTCTGCCTTGGTCCTTCGGGAAAGGCATCCTCACTTGCCTCGCCCCTGGGGAAAAGACAATAGGTTTTCCTCTTTAATCTATGTCAATAAGTAAAACCGTTTCGGCATTTTTCCTAGTACTTTAAAACACATTGTTAAAAAAGTGTTGAAGATTAAATGCTGAGATCCCAATCATGGGATGTTATAGCCATATTTACCTATTTTGAGTTTTCAATACATTTACTATTTCACCATTATAAACATAAATGCTTTGTCAAATAATATCTTGAACGTCTTCTTCACTACTGGCAGTTAATGTTTTTGTGAGAAAATATGTCCAATTATTTAAGCATACAAGTTAAAAAGCAGTTACTCTCCAAAAACAATGCTAAGACCCGTATCATCATTAATCTAAACCCTTTTCTAGGAGGAGTCAAGAAAAAATAACTGTATAAAGAAAAGTGTGTGTAATTGTATTATTTCCTTATTGTGGTAGTGTATGTTAAGCAAATTATCCTCTGGGAAAAATAAATACTCTTGTCAGGGAAATATTTTAACTATCTAGATTTTATGTCTATAACATTAATTATATCTAACAACTCATGTCTTTTAGTGGATACTTAGTTTTTTATGTTTGATAAGTTTTCAAAACTGCATCTCATAGAATTTATATGCCACGTGACTTTGCTTTCCAGAAAAAAATGGTGGATAGTATGTTTTCTAGTGAACGGGGTGCTGGAGATGCCCTGTGTGAACCCTCCCTGAGGGCACAGGGACAGCTGCCTCTGACCACCCACCCAGCGTGAGTCCGTATTCATGAAGACACCAACTTCACTGTCTTGTTGTTTAAACGACTCCTTCCGCAAACCCTCCCGGACTAGTCGCTGTGTGTGCAACATTCTGCTATCACCGGCTTTAAAACAATGGTTTCTGAGTACTTCCCACTTCTGCAGGATTTCCCAGTCGTTCCCGTGCTCATGTGATTTCCTGTAACACCCCGAGAGGGACAGTGCAGGTGTTAATGTCCCAGTACAGAACTTCCCAGGGTCCCGGGGCTGGAAAGGTGTTGAATAAAGGCTGGAATTCCGATTTGTTTCTGAATCCAACAGTTTTCTACTACACTCTGAGAGAGAAGGGGGCAGGGGGTCCTTACATGGGAAATAAAGCTACACACTTGCCAGAAAGCTGGGTATAGCTAGGAAAAGTATTGATGTCTAGTTTAGTAAGGGAATGAATACCAATTAAAGAAATACTCCTCCTGGCTAAGAGGGAATGGTAGCGCCCTGTGGCAGATACCATTTATCAGACCTTACTGTGCCAGACACAGCACCCTGGGCTTTGCTCGTGTTATCACAGGACGCGCTGAGAGCAGCTCCCAGCGCCACAGTCTTCCCCAGCTGAATTCCTAATGAGGGGAGAGCAGAGTCGCACCGTTCTGCCGTCCCAGAACCTATAGCTGTCCCCTCTGAGTGATTTTCCCACTGTCATTCTCCATAGTCATTTCTTATTGTCCTAATTTCTCTGAGAGGAAAGGGGGGGAGGGTTTGATTGCCGACCACCAAGCCGCAGGAGGAGAGACTCGTCCCGTCTGGCTGTGGGGCCTTCGTGCCCGTCAGTGGGCGGCCTGGCCGAGTCTGGGAGAGGGGCCCTGGGGAGACTTCGAGGGTGGCAGGTGCAAGGTCAGGGATGGGACAAAGTAACGCTGGAGCCTAAACGGAGGTGACAGGTGACGCTAGGGAAGCCTCGGAGAGTCCAGAGACCAAGGGGAGGGCGTCTGAGCTGAGTCTAAAAATATCTTTGCCGGTAAAGAAAGAAGGAGCGTCTGCAGGGAACAGAAGCTGCGCCCCGGCAAGTTCGGGGCGTCCTCCCTCCTTCTTGCACAGACCGGAGGGGCTGTGATGGGAGCAGGGTTAGTGGCAGGAGCTGGAATGTGCTCCCGGGAGCCCGGTGTGTCACAGGGTCGAGGATAAGGGTGCTCCTCATTCTGAAAGGAGCAACAGTCCGCAGACCTCTCAACCGCAGTGTTCACGAGCTGCGATTACTTAGAAATACAACCGACATCATCAGTGCAGGTGAACACGGCGTTCAGTCAAAGTGAGAGCTAACCAGCAGCTGCCCTGCGGTGGAAAGATCGCATTTGTCTGGTTTATTTCAAAGTGATAAATAAAATCACAATAATCCAGGAACCTCTTCGCTGAACCTATTTGGCCAAGTAATGTGAATGGCACAGCCGGCTGCTTCCCTCAGAGTGGGCACGGCCTCTTTCTTAAAAGTCTACATTTATTCATTCAGCAAACGTTTCCTGAGCTCCCACAGTACAGGGTGTGTGTGTGTATATACACTGTGTGTGCTGTTCCTGAGCTCCCACAATGCAGGGTGTGTGTGTGTGTATACACTGTGTGTGCTGTTCCTGAGCTCCCAGTGCGGGGTATGTGTGTATATACACTGTGTGTGCTGTTCCTGAGCTCCCACAGTGCAGGTGTGTGTGTATATACACTGTGTGTGCTGTTCCTGAGCTCCCACAGTGCAGGGTGTGTGTGTGTATATACACTGTGTGTGCTGTTCCTGACCTCCCACAGTGCAGGGTGTGTGTGTGTATATACACTGTGTGTGCTGTTCCTGAGCTCCCACAGTGCAGGGTGTGTGTGTGTATATACACTGTGTGTGCTGTTCCTGAGCTCCCACAGTGCAGAGTGTGAGTGTGTATACACTGTGCTGTTCCTGAGCTCCCACAGTGCAGAGTGTGAGTGTGTATACACTGTGCTGTTCCTGAGCTCCCACAGTGCACGGTGTGTGTGTGTATATACACTGTGTGTGCTGTTCCTGAGCTCCCACAGTGCGGGGTGTGTGTGTGTATACACCGTGTGTGCTGTTCCTGAGATCCCACAGTGCAGGGAGTGTGTGTATATACACCGTGTGTGCTGTTCCTGAGCTCCCACAGTGTGGGGTGTGTTTGTGTATATACACTGTCTGTGCTTGCTGTTCCTGAGCGCCCACAGTGCAGGGTGTGTGTTTATATACACTGTGTGTGCTGTTCCTGAGCTCACACAGTGCAGGGTGTGTGTGTGTGTGTGTGTATATATATACACGCTATGTGTGCTAGGTTTTTTTTTTGTTTGTTTTTTTAAGCATTTTTTGGCTGGGGTTTGATCCCCCCATCTCCAGCATATGGGGCTGGCGCCCTACTCCTTTGAGCCACAGGCGCTGCCCTGTGTGCTAGTCTGGGAGGACTGGGTGGAGCAGTGGCTGTGGGGAAGTTCATGTCAAATGAACCTGTTGATGCAGGTTGCCTGATTTATTCCAAACAAGCAGAAGTTGCTGCCTTCCTGCGCCCCCTCCCCAGAGGGAGACAGAAAATATAGCAAGTGTCAAGAAAACAAGAAAAGAGAGAGTAGATCCTGAGAGACAAAAAGTAGAGATGAGGTTTAGGCGCAGCAAAGCCTCTGCTGAGCGTGACCATTCATTTAAAGTGCTCTCAGCTGGGGAGGCCTCAATCAGGGAGCGTCCCATCCCGTGGGCGGAGATTAAGTGTAATGGGTTCCCCCAGGAATTCTTCTCATTACTTCTCTTGAAAGATCAGTACATCTACTGAAAGGGTGATTTAGGTTTGGTGTTCACAATCCATTCATTTTTACTTTTAATCTTCCATGTTTAAAATTTTTGAAATATGATTTAGATATAAACCAAAAGAGAAGGGATGGACCCCAAATGAGGTGATTTTGACTCCTCCAATGGGGTTGGCATTGATAGACAGTAGACCATAGACTTTCTGCTCTTGGTAGATGGCGGTGGAGCTTTGGTGGGTTTACAGAGGAGGGCATGCTGTGAATTATAGAAACCACTTAAGGAAAAACATAGGAAAGACTATCTATTCCTCACTCTCCTGAATTCCTCAGACCTTTTTGTGATTTAACAAAATCGCTCTTTCATCCTATTAAGGTTTTCCCTCACTGTAACCTCATGGCAAGAAAAAGGTTTAGAGATTTTTGTTCAGGACAAAAATAAAAAAAAATACATCATCTAAGAGGAAAAGGGTCTGGAAAACGAGACAATCAGTCGTTTAATTAGAGGACTATGATCTTATGAATTTTTTTTTAAACTATGACCCTGAAAAATGGCTTATGGCCAGTCCTCTTCTGCTGTTAAACTGCCACAAATCTGGTTCGTGGCATTAAAAAACAAACAAGCAAATAAAAAACACAACAAAGCAAACAAATGAAAAATAGACGCAGTCTTTCAGACAGTGTTATTTCTAGAAAAAAAATAAAATCCCCCCTGATTTTCTGGGGCTCTTCCTTAGCTTTCTCTTTAAACAGAGACAACCCCCCCCCCAGAATGCTAGGTGTGCAGAGTGCACACTCATTCCCAATTAATTTAATCAAGTGCCCCTGCCCGTTAAAGAGCGTCTTAGACCTCCACGGGAAGAGAGGGGACACAGTAGGCCTTTCCCCCAAGGACAGAGGGTACTGGACATCAGGCATAGGTACTGAATTATACCGATTTCAAGGTGAATTATGGTTTAGAATATTTACAGTTTACTTTTGTTTTCCCACAAAAAAAAAATCAAAGGGTTTTAAACTTTTCCTTTTCAGTTATGAAAGAAATGAGCACTTAGTCTAGTGGAGATGATAAAGGGAATTTTATCAGAATTTAAGAGTAACAATTTATCCCAAGGAAATTAGCAGTGCAGAACATTCACTGGACAAATATCACATTCCTTAAAATTATTGTTCTGACATTTTAATGCATTCTCACCGTGAAGCATTTCCTTGTAAATGACTAAACCAGACCGTGTCTTAACAATTATTTCATGAGTGAAAACTCCAATACCCTTAGAAGTTCCTATCGTAAGACTAATAGGAAGGCAAAAAACAACACAAAAAAGAAATTAAATACTAGAAAGAAATAACCTAAAACATAATATATAGTAAAGTAACTAAGTGAAGGAGACATATATTATTTGCATAATAAAAAGTTCACCATGACTTCATACCCTTTCTATAAATGCCAAAAAAAATCCAAAGGATTTCAAGAAATTAGTCTTATTTTCACAATTTTCATAAAAGCCACTTCACAACAAAGGCAAACACCTAAATCCTTAAATGATCTTCCAGATACTGCCCTCTAAGAACCCAACATCACTTTTTTAAAGGTAATTCACTTTCATTTCATCAAAAATTAGAAGATGGGTTCTAATATTGGGTGCTTCTCTTGTCTAGGACCTTTGCTATAATTTCACGTGCTCAATTATTGTTGGAGAAAATCTGAGACTTTTGGAAGATGTCATTTCAGGCTGCATGCCTCTCCCCTGATCCTGGTTGATTGTTTCTTGATTACAATATGGAAACTATAGAGAGTACTAGAGTTTTGCTGTGCCGTTACCTGAAAAGTGTACTTTGTGAGTTATTGTACCATATCTTCTCATGAACGCAATGAAAGAAATCTATCTTCCCTGATAGAGTACAGGAAAGGCAACAGTAATGAGTGAAAGTTTTAAAGTGTAGGATCATCGCTGAAGTGATGAACTGATACATCTAAAACATCTCCCTGGTACTTATTGATCACCTTAACTGTAGTCATTCTTCACATATGTCCTAATCATCTTGTTCCCAACAAGAATCAGTGTTTGAGCCTCCCCTGTTTTGTAACTGCATTGATTACCAGAGATTCGGGCTCCCCTTGCTCCCCAGTGTGGTGGTTACAGGAGGAATGTATCTTTGTTAAGGAAAGACGACACTTGGCTTTGGGGCCAATAACCTTTCACCTATCCCCTCATCTCATTCTGTTGTCCACAGTGTACATTCAAAAGGAACCAGTCAGGAAGCCACAAGAGAGAGTCTTTCAACTGCTCCCGTCTCATAATTAACTTCCCACAATTTGCTATTCCTTACAACATGATAATCTTGCCACAAAAATAGGCCTGTCCCTGAATAGCAAAGCAATAATTTTTACTAATTATTTTTCCTATACTTCTGAAGGTATGAGTTTGTTTATGCATATTTAGATATTTCTTAAATACCTTAGCTGCTAAATCAGTATATGCAATAGCAACTGCTTAAACTCTTTATCAGCAATTGTTAAAAACATAACTTCCGTGCGTTCCTTAAAATAGGGCATGTTTGATTTCTGAATTGTTGTCATATAAATTGTAAGCCCAAAAATGGGCCCTGTGACTAAATATGCAAAGTTCCCCCTTAGACCTCCTTGAACTAGGCAGATGTGCAACCTTTTAAACTGGCACTTCATCCCTCTTTCAGCAAGCATCCTCTGCAGATTTAATGATCAGGAACATCCTTCTGATGCATGCTGGGAGATATGGCTGCAGGGTACAGACCACAGCAGACAGTGTGTCAGATGAGGCAGAGCTTCTTGTTAGGGGTGAGTATGCTCATAGTGCAGTCTGAAGACATGACACCTTCGATTATCATACAGAGGAATTTAAATGCATGGACTTGGAGCACAGCAGTACTGTGCATTTTGCTATCAATTTTACAATAAATGTCATTTTTGCATAACCTTTTGCCTTTGAAAAAATTATATGGAAAACTGCTCCTTAGCATCAGAGGAACAACTACAGATCCAAATTCAGAATCCAGAATACCTTTAGGAACAAGTGGTTGCTAAGTTGTTTAACCAACTTATTACTGAGCAGAACTTTTAAAAAGTCAAGCCTCGAAGACCCTTGGCCTATAGAGATCAAATCCGTCTGTGTGTATATGTGTTTTGTGAATGCAAAGCTAGTAGGACCCCTAGGCATTTTTTTCCTCCACTAACTTCTAAATTCTGTTTCCAAAAACAGGAAAACTGCATGTGTAAGATGGTGACATTTGCAATTGTTAAGTGACAGGGATTTTTTAAAAGTCTGAAAATGTCAACACACAGCCTCTCTGTGCAGAAATGGCAGTTAAGTGGGTTCCAGTTATGCATGAGGCCGTCCAATTCTGCAATTCTATGAAGCTTCATCTTATTTGATTTAAACAAATGACGAGCGCCCACCTCCTCTATCACAGCGTTCCCGCGTCTGGGAGTGCAGGTCCTGGCACGTGTTTCCTTCCTCCCTTCCTTTCTCCCTCCCTACACTTCTCCCTCTCAGCTTTCTTTCTTTTTTTCCTTCTTTCTTCCTTCCATTTTAGCTTTTTGTTGACGTAGAATCTATCTACATTCTCACCAATCATCAGTGTACAGATGCTCCACTCAATGAATAATTGCAAAGTCAACCCACCATACAACCACAGTTCCAGCTTCTCACCTAGTGCCTTTCCCTTTTTGATCTTATACAGTTACTTTTTGAGTGATATGAACATTGCAAGCTCGGACTCCTTACATGATCTCCACAAATAAAAATTTATAGTCTACAGTAAGAAATTATGTTTCTGATTAACTGGTCTTTTATCCACCTGGACCATTTTACAATTATAAATTATAAGAATTCACTAAAAGATGATAAAACCTCAAACAGTAACAGAGGCATAGAATGAGTTTCATCATCGATCTATGTGTCATCATATCTGTCACCAGTGTGTAGGGATTGGGGGTCGCGCATTCATCACTGGTTCAAGGAAAACGTTCTGAAAGAACCTTGTGCCTGGGTGAGTGGCAGTCTGCCCATTGTTTTGTTTCTGTTCAGAAGGCCATTTGATCCTTTGTCCAAATTTATAGAGAGAATGTACATCTGTATTACCTTATTACAACTCACCAATTTTTAAAGTGCTCTTCCTTTAAGTGCATTCCATTCCATTTAGCTACAAATTTTCCTTTGTGCCCTGTAAAGTTGCAAGACTCATGGAGCTGCAAACCCCACACTGCCATCAGATTTACAGAAAATCGCTTTCTTCTCTTGCTATGATCTGTTTTCATTATGTATATTTATTGTGTGCGCTTGCCTAGTAATTTAGAATGATGGTCCTAAAATTGGAGCTTTCCAAATGAATATCACAATTTAGAGAACGAGAAGAAACCAGGTATTTTTACAGGACTGTAAGGGGCAAATTTAAGTGGCAACTAGAATTCTGCTCTGTAAGTAAAATTGAACTCAACAGGGTTTGGAATATAATTCAGGCTCAGCTTTCATGTTTTGCTCCTTTGGCCTTTGGCTTTATGCCTAGGAGATGATAAAATGCATAAATGTTGGAATTACACCCAATAGCAATTTCAAACAGGTTGCTATTGTGTGAATATTCATGTAACGTTCAGCTCAAGCTTTCACTGGAAGTGAATTTGATCCACTCACCACTTTTCTATTCTACATTTGCATGACTTTTTTAAACTTAGTAAAATTATCTCCTCTCTTTGCCTGTTTAGACTTAGATTTAAAAACTAAACTGAAGTGTTTGTTTCCTTTTAAAAATACTTTTTTAACATACAGCTCCTAGTAATTGAAGAAAATTTGATGCTTGAACATTGCTTTATTTTATGATAGATTGTGAAACAAAATCTAAAATAGTTTGGTTCTGCCAGTCTCTTTTCTCCCGCTCTTCACTGGCTGGTTTGTAAACTGATTGTTCTAACAGAGAGGGCCAGAGGACCAGACCTGGGCATCCAGACTAAGCTTTTCTAATGATGGCTACCACTCTGGCAGTAGAATCTTAAGGCACAGTTATTTAAATGTGTGTCACAGAAACACGGGAACAGTAAGGCAATTGCACCCCTCCATCTTTTTTTAGAATTTCATTGTTGGATTATCGGAGTTCACTTTGCTCATTGTTAATCACAGGAACTAATTTGGGTGGCCAGGAATACACTGTGATTCTGTATCAGTGGAAATTCGTCGGGGGAAATGTCTCTGCTTCCCTAGATGGAAGCCATTTGCTATCATCTTCTTTCTCATTCATTTGCGCATCTTACCAAAGCTTGCAGGTCTCAGCTCACCCCCACACACTAGATTGGAACTCCGCCGTGTCACCCTCTGACCTCACCATAGCTTGTTTAGAATCTGTGTGTTCTGGACGAGTCATGCTCCTGGCTACTCTTCTCATTCTCTATTTTAAGGACCATCTTCCCTTCAAGGGCTTATTGCCACTTTTGGCTTATTTTGCTTATGTGTCAGTGCTATTATTTCCATCTGGTCTACCATTATCATCATTCTCTAAAATTTGAATTTTCCATAAATATCTGAAGCATAAAATCACTTGCTCTAACAAATTTAATATTCAGTGAATCAGCGTTAACACAGCACCCTGCATAATCTGGAAATCAATAATAGAAGCAATGAATATGTGAGAAAGTTTTGCTGGAATACAAAAGGAAATTAAAGCCATACTTGGACATCCGTGCACAATTTTAGTCACATAAGGCTAGACAATGCTGTAGGTAACCTCTTTAAAGATAAATATAACTCTGTTATGATATTTATGGAAAGAAGATAGACCAGGGAAGAGATAACCACACAAAGGGGTTACATAACTTGTAAAGAGCTGATACTCTGAAGCCATATGAGAAGGATGGGACATAATACCCAAGACTCTGGAGAAAGAAGCATTCATTTTGTGTTATTTTATTTTATTTTACAAAAATCAATGTTAAAAATATGTAAGGGTAGGAAACTGTTATGGTTCAAAGAATAAAATGCACTTAGCTAAGCTGGGGTAACAGAGAGCCAGAACATGAGGACACACCCAGGGGACACACACACACAAATCACTGGTTCATACCACTTCCTTCTTTATATGACTCTGCTTCTCAATGCAAAATAGCAGGTCAAGGAACTCTGGGAATAGCCAAGAAAAGTCAATAATTTTTTGGTTTCTTCTGAATACCCAGCCTTCCCCAAATATGGGCAACAATTTTCATGTCCTGAGTTACAACTTACAAGATGAATCCAAATGCACTGAATTGAATTTGAGAAGAATGAGCCCACCTCATGGTATGACTTGTTGGGAGACATCAAACTGCCTTTGACTATCGACCCCCCGGCCACCTCGTCTCTTGTTCTTGGCGTAGCGTTCAACCTGGCTTCCAATCTAACTCCCTTTACCTTCCCGGTTAATTGCTTTATTTCTTCTTTCCTAGAATGTCTTTTATACTTGAACACTGACTTTTAATTTCTCTCAACCTTTTAGTCACTTTCACAACAAAACTAAAACCATTCATTTTTTTTTTCTCTTTGATCAATGAAATCAGTCGGCAGACATTTGTTTTTACTTTGCTATTCATTGGTTCACTCACCTATTCATTTATCAGCACTTGCTACGTTCCAGGCACTGAAGTCAGCACTCAGGATGGGAGCGTGAAGAAGCCTGGGTCTCCCTCCTTGGGAAGCTCATGTCTACGGGTCTTCTAGTGTGAGACACCTTTGTAATAACTGGGGTGAGGCATATTTAAAGAAACCTACCCCGGGTAAATTTTCAGACTCACAGAGGAAACAGTGAGTGACTAAAAAAAAAAAAAAAAAAAAGCAGAGCTGTGAGACTAAATACATAATTTGTGAAGCTCAGGGCAACATGAAAATGCCAGGCTTTTTGTTCAAAATTATTATGAACTTCAAGACAGTGACTATGACATTAATCTGAGCACAAGTCCCTTAGTCTAGAACAGCAGTTCTCAACCTGTGGGTCATGACCCACAGCAACTGTGTTAAAGGGTTGTGGCATTTGGAAGGTTGAAAACCACTGGTCTAGAAGCTCAGAACTGCACAGATTACACAGCCAGGACTATGGCATTAACCTGAGCACAGGTCCCTTAGTCTAGAACAGCGGTTCTCAACCTGTGGGTCACGACCCACAGGAACTGTATTAAAGGGTTGCGGCATTAGGAAGGTTGAGAACCACTGGTCTAGAAGCTCAGAACTGCACAGATTACACAGCCAGGAAACCAGCCCTCTGTAACTATTACCTTATCTGTTCATATACAGAAACAAAAGGACTTTACCAAAGGGAGGGAACAAATCATAATAAAGGAGTCAAAAGTGTTTTCATCTACACAATTATTGTATCAGAGCCTACATCAGAGTTATCAGCTTTTACATGAAAAAATTCTCCTATTATCTTACCATATGAGCCATAATGTTTTTGCCTCAGATTGTATTAATCATTGATTTATATTTCTACTTTAATTCTGACCAAAACCTCCTATCATCATAAGATCAATGATACCAAACTAGATCTCAAACTGGAACAATTCAATTCCAGCCAACATTAAAGAGATGTTATCTTTTAGCTAGTTGTAAAGTATTATTTGTTTGTTTGCTTGTTTGTTTGTTTCAAATAGTTCAATATATCCTGAAGACACCTGGATAGAAACCAATGTAGGAATCTTTTATTAAATATCTCTGTTCAAGGCTTAACTTTTAGTGACTCATTAGCAAGAGAGGAAAGTTTGAGAATTTTCTGCCTACTGCCCTTGGAAAGATGTGAGCACTATCACTTTCGCAAGTGCAAAGGGGAACAAAAGCTGAGTGAAAACCTTGAATACATTTCAACATATTGTTAATTGATTTGAGTATTAACACAGTGTTAATGTAGTCTATCTTCTCATCTCTCACTGTGCTACCTTTGTGACCCAGGTAGATTTTAAATTGATATAAATGTCTATTTTTAGCATCTGGCCACTTCTGAAAATTTCCAAGCTTTAAAATACACAGTATGTTAACACACGTATCTTTGGAAGATAGAGTTTGCAGTTTTTTCTTTCCTAACATTGATCCAGTATGCGATAAGCTTATTACACTTGGAGACTGCATAAGCCTTCATCTGGTAGAGTAATGATCTGGACTCAAAAGAATCTCCAGTGAAAATGAAAAAAAAAAAAAAGCCAGCAGTTTTGAAAAGCAAAGCTGGGTTTGCCAATATGCTAATATTATAGGGCAAAGGCCGATGGCAAATGGTTCCAGTGTGGTTTTAATCTTAGTTAACATTAAATACATTCACAAATAATCAGTGTTTTAGAGCAGGAAAGAAGTTATTTAGTTAATATAATTGTTTTTTACATTTTTTAAACTTTAAAATAGAAATATGAAATATTCTCCCCATTGAAGAAAATCTAATTTTATTCATTTAATCTCTTTTGGGGATATCACGCAGCATGTAGAAATATTAAATCACTAATATCACTAGCATTGGATGAGATTGTTTAAATAGCTTATACTAATCCCTTCTTTCCTAGCTCAGGCTTTTTTCTACATTAACTAGTCTGATTGACATCCATAAAATGTCTTTTAGACGCTGAACATCAGTTTATTTTCTCTCGCTTGTTAAAGAATCTGCAGAATGCTTCAACAATGAACTAAGAGGAAACATTTTTCTGTCAATCAAGTGTTTGCATTCTCTGTACCAGTGTTAATTTGTCTCATTGAAGTCACAATTGCCTGAAGTTATCTGCTGGGCCAAAATGACTGAAGCAATTTGCATACGTATATACCTGAAAATAAAAAACAAGCACTGTGTACAGACAACCAACTCATGGAGACTAAATCTCTTGTACTCCCTCAACAAATATTGAGTGCCTGCTGGAAGCCAGGCACTCTTGTAGACACTGATATTTCCATCAACTGACTGAGACCTTCTCAGGTTTCTTGTGAGAGAATTTTACTATTTTGAAACAAATAGTAAAGTCTGATTTCACTCTACAATTATAAGAAAAATTCTAATCAACCAAGTTTTGTATCATAAACATTTTAAGTGATCATAGATTGTAAGGTAAAATTGTATTTCTCTGTATTTTGTTTCACAGACGTAACCTATTTTTCTTAACACATACATACTTATGTAAAAATGCAGTCCCTTCATATTTCCGTAAACTCGTTGAGATCAATTCCTGGTGTGTGGAGTCGTGTATTTATTTATTTTATTTACTCATTTTTGGAGTCACGTTTTTAAAAACTGATTTTATTCATTGTCGAGTGAGTCTACCTGCATGTCAGGGCAGTTCTAGAATGCAAGAGAGACGTGTGAGTTGGAGCTGGAGATAAGTGCCGTGGGAAAGAAATTCAGTCTTATGCTAAACGTGATGTCCATCCGAGGACCACAGGTAGAAAGAGACATGGTCACAAATGCATTTTAAGATCAGTCCAGAAACTGTGGAGGTGCCTTGGGGAACAGTGAGGCCACTGCTTTGCTAGGAGAGCAGTGAGGACAACATGGCAGTGATCTGGCAAGAAATAGGAAGGACCTGATAAAAGGAAAGGGTAACAGAGGTAGAAATTAGTGTAATATTCAGAAGATAGAACAAGCACAGAATCTACAGAATGCAGTGGCCTACTGGCTGTGGAAAATGAGAAAGAGAAGGCAGAGATGAAGACCGCTTGCAAGGCTTAACTGAGCAGTCGATGTGAGAAACACCAAGGGCTCTGGTTAGACCAAGAAATTTCCAAGTGATAGTGGGAGTACCAGAGCAGGTGTTAGTGAGGCCCTTCCCCTCTCAAAACTGTTCTGGCTTAGATAATAAATTACGTGGCGCTGATCACTCAGGATCATGCTCAGTAATCAGAAAGATAACAGAGAAAAGCAGATCAGTGGTAGAGAAAGAGCAGTTGGGAATCTCCAGAGAGAAATGTCCCAGGAGGAAGCAGGTGGGCGATACGGCAACTAGGAGAGACCACTGGGGTTGATGTGTAGATTGGAGTGCTATGAGCATTTTAAAGTCAGGTGAGAATAAAGTTACAGGGATGGCATGTGGAGAATGAGGGGAATGTGCTGGGTTGGAATCCTGGGAAACATCAGTGGTGAAGAGGAGGAGGAATTGGCAAAGGATAGTGTGAAGTCGCTGCCACAGACGGGGCTACTATGAGAAAGTGGAGTATATCCAGGCCCAGGGAAAGAGAGAAGAGAATTTCAGGAGGCCATGAGCAGCAAGTAAAATAAGAACCAATGTGCACCAACGACTGAGCAACTTTGAAGTAATCGATGAGCTTGGCAAGGGCAAGTTCAGGGATAATGAGCATAATAACTAAATTACAGTAAGTGAACAGAGGCA
The DNA here is from genome assembly GCA_963575145.1 of Galago senegalensis. Classification (NCBI taxonomy): domain Eukaryota; kingdom Metazoa; phylum Chordata; class Mammalia; order Primates; family Galagidae; genus Galago; species Galago senegalensis. Next base: position 76,724 of record CAUYTI010124375.1, on the reverse strand, counting down.
AACAAAAATAGGTACAAGGCGGTGCAGAATCTTTAAAAAATCATGCACTTTTAAAGTCAGAGTGGGCCGCATCCTGACACGTTCTCAGTAGTTGTGTGATTTGGGCAGGTTAACACTGTTCGCTTGTCATTCATTCATTTAAGACTGACTCATCTAACATCTACAGAGCACATAATGTGCGGAGGGCACTGTGTGGAGAACTAGCTAAGCACTGACACCGTACAGAGGGACACACCTTTCTACAGTATGACATGAGATGTGCTGTTACAGATGTGTGAGCCCCACATTCTGCTCTCTGACCAAGAGCTCCGTTCGTGACCATAACAACAGTGAACATTGGGGAGCTTCCTCCTGTGTGCCAGGCGCTGTGCTAAAAGCACCGTGCAAATAGACTTTATCCATTTAGCATGTCATATAAAAAAAGCTATGAGAGAGGTCCTGTGTCTCTATTTCAAATAAGGAAACTAAGGCACAGAGACCTTGTTGAATCGCCCTAACATGTAGAAGAAGAGTGAGGGAAGTCCACACAGTCTAACCTCAAAACTGGCATACTCCATGTCCATGCGGCCTTCCAGGGTCCAAAGCGGCCTTCCACTGTCCAATGCGGCCTTCCTTTTCCTTCACTGTTATATCCCCTAGACTCACTGAGTTTCTGACACAGTTGTGCTTCCTGCAAAGCACTGACAGATATTTATGGAATTAAAATGAGAAGGAAAACGGGGAAGCATGGCAGGAGACAGGGAGTGGGGGAGAGGAGGGCAGAAGGAAGGCGGTTGTAAAATAGAGAGGCCAGCGTGGGAAGCTGCCCAAGGAGGTAGAGAATGTTTATCAAGATGATATTTAGCTGCATCTTTAGCAGACGTAGTGATTTGCTACACCAAAAAAGAAAGCAGAAGATACTCGACATCAGCTTTCCCATAGAGCCCTTCCTCAAACCCGTCTATTACTAAGGGCAGGGCTCACATTCTCTCATCCTCTAAAAGGCCCTCACTTTGGCCGCACCACCACCGCTCTCTACCTTAGACCTTGGGCTCAGTGACCACTAACCTCACTGAGAACTCACTGAACTTCCTCTGACCCCCACGCCTTGTCACTCATCTCCACAACCGCATCTTAATGACCAGCTTCTCAAGACATTTCCCAATTTCTCACTTAGATGCCCTGGGTTTGGGTAGAAAGGAGTCACTTCCCGACAAAGGGCCACCAGGAATTTTAAGCACCACTAGACTTCTCTCTGTGATCTCTTCTCATTCTCTCATTTTCAACTTTTCTACAATAGCCACAATTACAAGGCAAAAACAAAACTTTAAAGCACTTCAGGTGCTTCAGAAGGTGTATGGCCTTGTGTCAGTTGCCACGGTTCTTTCAACCCTTTGACACTTCCTGTTTCCCACCTAGTGAAGCGTAAATTCTATCAAGAGCCATGAAAACAAAATAAAACAAAATTGCCTTTAATGTTAAGAATAGTCTCAAACTCACCAGCTCCTCATTATGTAAGCAAAATACCAGAAGGACATTGTATCTGTCTGTTCGTTTATTGGAATGTTTCCCTTTATTCACTTTTCATATACCGAGGATGGACCCAGCCCAACCCAACTGCCAATCCCGTCCCCAAACTGGCCTTTGTTTTCCTGAGTGCATTGTTTCCTGTGACTATCATCTATATTGTTTGAGAATGTCTCTTGAATGTTAAGTAGTAATTTGTTTCCATGTGAAGCCCAGAATAAGCCCAGTCTGTAAGGTATAGACATCCTGTGTGTCTCATTTTTTATAATCCAAATGTGGTCACCAAGAAACCAACTTCCAAGTAGAAGTTTTGCTGGATGTCACCAATTATTGATCACATCTCCTGTGAAGAAGAAGGAAGATTGGTAAGTTCACTTTAGTCTGTATTCCCAAATCTTGCTCTATTGCATCCTGTATTCCCAAATGCTCGATTCTGAATTACTTTCTTGATCTGGTATCGCCACATACCATATAGTCTTGTCTCGGGATGATTCTTCATTGAACAACATAAAATCCCCGCACAGCAAACATAAAAAGGCCTGGCAATGACTGGGAGAAACTCCTGCTGACTTTGGCCACAGATTGGATTTTGTCCTCCCAGACACCTGCCAAAGGTAATGTCTCCGTCTCACTAAGTACTCCTTAATTTGGAATTACAAAGACAATTAGCTCTCTAATGAGTTAGAGCAAGTGAGGTGAAAGAGTAGGAAAAAAAAAAACGGAACGCCCAGTGATGCTTGTTAATGCCAAGAGAAAAAAGTGACTTACTCATGGTAAAAATCTTTCAAAAAAAGTCTTTTTTTCTCATTTTTCAAAACTAAAATATATAGACATTATTGCTTAATATGTATGAGGAAAATCTGATTCAATATAACATTAAATTACATGTAAAGATTGACAGTTGTGAGCACATGGGTCTCTATTCTATATTATTGATTGAGTCTATTAGTGGATTCCAACTTTAGAAACTTGTGACTCTGCCGGAGTTCCCAAAAGCTAGATACAGAGAAAAAATAGTTCCTCGCTTTGGGAAAAAGCAGCTCATTAAAATAGAAATAACCTCTACAAGATTCAAAGTGAGTAGGCACTGTAAAAATGAGATATAAAAGCATTATATCTCAGGTTATTTATTGGAATGAGAAAAGTATTTAAGTTCGAGGTGAGTAAGTACTGGTGGAGAAAAGGTCTGCTGTATTTTTGCAGCATTTGTAAAGGCAAGGCCTTTGGGCCATGAGAGCATTTAGCTCTGGACTTTGTTCATAGCTAATAGTAAATGTTAGTTGAATCTCAATAGCCTAATTTATAAATGACTTGAATTACTTAAAATGCCTGGGATAGTAATCTGTTTTTCAAACTAATGCAGTGTAGCATTAGAAAATGAATTCTAGCACTAGAAAAAAATCCAAGCCTGGATTTTATCCTCACTCTGACATTAGCCAGATAACAATGGGCAAGTCATTTTGCCTCTTCTGGACTTATTTTCCTCATTTGTAAAAAAAGAAAAAGATGGGATATGATAATAATATTTAATTTTCTGGTTTCAATAGGAAAATTTCAATGTGAAATTTCAAATTGCAGGACGCTTTTTAGTAAGTGGTAGATATTGTTGATATTCTTCCTGCTAAGAAGAATTCTCATCTCTCTCATCTCTAAGGAGCTGAGCCGTTGTCCTGCATGGTGTGTCTGGGCAGGAGAACGGTCTGCATTTCCCCAACAGCTTATCCTGGCTCATTATCCGTTGACTGAAACATCCAGTAATGCTCTGACTACTGTGTCCTTCTTGTTCAATGAAAATTTGAAAACACATTCTGAAAGTGACTGAGAGCATTTGAGCTTCTTTCTCAAATTGCCATGGGTCTAATTGCCATGTTGCCGGGTTCTGCATAATGGTGTGCTCTGCCAATTTTTTGTCATTAGGATAAACTGTGACACACCATCATAGCCATCTGAGTATATTCAGTTAACCAAGCCAATGAAATCTTGCATCAGTTTCCCAAAGTTGGTTGTGCATATTAACATTTTTGTGTGTCATTGAAAATGTAATGTGTACAAAGGAATTTTCCATGTAATATGAGATAAGCACTGAACTGCTTCAAGTTCAATTACACAAAATCACCAAAAAGATATGACTAGGTAAAAAAAGTTAAATTGAAATATGTAAATTATATTTCATTCTAGATAAAATACACAGAGCAGACTATATATAGTATCAACATCATAGTTCTAGTAGTACTGACTGCTCTCAGATTGGAGAAAATCACCACTCCCTGTATGTCTAATACTCCTCAACTTGACATACAAAGGTAGCAACACTACAGTAAGCTGACCACCCAAGGCACTGTAACAAACAGTCAACATACGGAGGTGGTCATCATAAGGAACTAGGCCCACTGTTCTGATACATACATGTGCTACACGTCCAGTCTATAAAAATCAGGTCAATTGAAAGGTGGCCAAAGTAGGGAGGTGGTCAACTATGGAGGTTCTGTTGGAGGCATAAAATTAAGTTAAATCACAGGATTTACCATTTATAAAACCTAAATATGTATTCTGTGAGTGCACTTTGCCTAACTTAAGTTTGACTGGCAATAAAGCAGTGCAAAATTAAAATAAAGAGGAGAAAGCCTTTATAAACACCACCAACATACTAAGAATTTGGAAGTAACTTTGAAATAGAATAGTCTAAAATGCTTAGATTTTTTTAAAAAATGGAACCAAATAGTGTGAATGACCTTTAATTTCTGAAATTATGTCTTTAGCTTTAAAATATTCTAGGTCACAATTATAAAATCTCAAAGAAAAGCAATATTTTGCAAACTATCGAATCATCTGCTGTCCTGAAATGTCAGCATTCTCACTTGTCAGCACTTCAATTTGGTCCATTTAAATGTTCCTTAATCACAAAAATCTATGGCATAAAACAAGTCTGGTTTGTTCAAGAGGTTATTGGATCCTATAATTATTTCTTTCATAGCAACTCAAAAAATAGAACTGTTATTAGTAAATTTCACATGAAACACCTAATCACTATTGCAAAGAGTTTTATCACCTCATCTTTCTGTATCCGTGAATCAAAGCTCACGTATTGGTCTGGAAATCTCAGTTCACAGATGTTAAGTCAGGCTGATAAGCAGCATCGATCATACCTCACTGAACAAGATAGTCTGCACTCCAGACACCTCCCTGTAATCCATCCCTTATACAGAACATCTGTTACAAATTGCCCAACCCTCACGGCTGCTCCGTGTAAGTACTTTTTCCAAGATTCCACCATCTCCATCTCTCCAAGTGATTTAGATGGTGGCAGCGGGATTGTACCAAGCTCACTGTCACCGTATGACAGCAGTCACCTTTTTGCATAGTGGTAGAAGTTCTTTCCCTGGTGGTAGAGGATACGTCCTTAGAGCATGACCCAGCAGCCCTCAAGAAACCACTAAGATAAATCTTTTTCCATTGTATCTGACAATGCCTGAGAAGTTAGTCACTTAGAGAGGGGTCCTTGTTGACTATAGATTTACTCAGTTAGTTAAAATATAAAACTAATGACCTCAGATACATCTATGCCAACTTTCATTCATTCCCATGATCACATGACATGTCCATAGTCTCAGATAGATATCTTGTGTAACATGCTATTGGTTTACAGAAAAATCATGAAAGAAAATCTAAATAAAGAAGAACAAGTGAAAATTTATACTTCAAAAAAACATATTAAGGAAAGTGACCTAGTTAGAGCTTGGTCCACAGTATTGTCAAGGGTGCACTTGTCTTGAAGATAATTGCTTTATAAATGCGTTGCCCTAGCATGTCACTAAAAATCATAATTCTAAATTCACTTCATGGTATGTTTATAAAAATAAGTCACAAGGGTATCTATAAATAAGTTATTCATAAGTGAACAGTGTGACTAAAAAAATTCAAAAGTACATATAGACATCCTTTTTATCTTAATCTGCACTGAAGAATTATATAAAGTATACAAAATAAACCCAATCTTGGGTTATACAAAGCCTTGTATTCTATAAACATGGTGCCTTGCATGTTTAACAGCCCATATGGTATTTTCTTCCAGATTTCTTTTATTCATCTGCTCTTAGAATTTATGCAATACTAGCTTAATAAATGAATTTTAAGATAGCATCTGGGTTGCTTGAAGAAGTTTTAAATAAATAAGTTGGATGTTATTTTTGCAAGTTTGTGCACAGATGCTCAAATATCTGTTTTCCATTGCAGAAAGAGCACCTTCGATGGATGGCCAGTATTACTTTTACGTTGGAATATACGAAGTGTGTACAAACTCAGCTTATGTAAAACTGCATTAAATATTTATGCCTGTTTCACTATCTGGAATTGTTAGTTCATTTACCTTTTACCTGAAGTTTGTGATGACTGTCCAGGAAGTATTTGTATTTTTTTCTAAAAAGGAACACAAAAATTCTTTAAATAAACATTTGAAACATAGTGCTCTGAAGAGTCTTATGTTGGCAATTAAATGCATTAGCTAAAAATGATTCAAGTCATTGTAGCTCAAAACTCACTTGTCCGAACCAATCACAGAGCTCTCTACAACCTGTAGTGTAAGATTTCATTCTTCTAATGACAACCACAGATTCACAAATTGTACTTTTCTGTATAAATGTCATTAAATTCCAAATGTAGAAGGCTGGTGTTGAAAAAGGATGGTGGCGGTGTCTTGCTCACAATGCTAGTAGAAGACTCACCGTGCTCTAGATGATATTACAAGGGACGGTATGCAAAAGATCTTCAGAGCATCCTGCTGTCACTGAAACCACCCTGCACGTCTACTGAGCAACAATACAGTAAAACTAACTTGGAAAAGGAATTTACTGAATCGTCATAATTTACATCTGTTAAGCAACAGTACTGCAAAGAAAAATGCCCATGTTTTTAACGATCTAACTAGATTTACCCCTAAACCTTCCTATAGCCATTGAGGGCTTCCCTCAAACTTTTGCTGTAGGGTTTTCTTTTTCTTTTTTTTTTAAGTAAAGTCTCACTCAGTCACCCTGGATAGAGTGCAGTGACATCACAGCTCACAGCAACCTCAATCTCTTGGACGCAAGTGATCCTCTTACCTCAGCCTCCTGAATAGCTGACACTTTGGGCTCTCACCACAATGCCTGGCTAACTTTTCTATTTTAGTAGAGATGGAGTCTTGCTCTGGCTCAAGCTGGTCTCGAACTCCTGAGCTCAGACAATGCACCTGCCTCGCCCTCCCGAGAGCTGGGATGGCAGGCTGAGCCGCCGTGCCGCCTGCTGTAGGGTTTTCAGCTGGGATCCCAGGCTGAGCCGCCGCACCACCTGCAGTAGGGTTTGCAGCAATTTCTTTCCATTGACTTTTCTTAAATGGTATCTGGTGGCTTCCGAATCACACTCAAAATAAAATCCAAATTCTTTGCCATCACCTTCAAATCTCTCTGTTTTCTGGTACTTGCCAATCGTTCCCACTTTATCCCTCTCCTCGTTCCTTTTCTTCGCCGTGCTCTCACTGCCACACCAATTTAACCCTCAAACATTTTCTCCTTCATGTTCTCTGCCTGGAATACTCTTCTCCACAACACTAATGGGCGGCTGGTTCCATCTTACTATTTATTTCACAACTCCCTGTCAAATGTTGCCGACCTCACCTCCACTCAATTTCCACTCCATTTTATTTTCTTCTTCTGCATTTGCTGTTATCTAAAATTACCCCATTCATCTTCTTTTTGACTTTCTTCTCTTCCTCAGAATGTTAAAGGTACAAGGGCAGGGACCATCCTTCTTTTGTTTACTGGCTCATCCCCAGAGTTCAGCAGACTAAATGTCTCCTCAATGTTGCTAAGCAAATTATTAAATGTGTAGGTGAATGAATCCTTTGCCCAAAAAGAATAATTAATTTAAAAAAAAACAGACAAATGGGCAGATTAGTAGGGAAAAGAGTATGGAATCACACTTGAGCAAACTATAATCATAGGCATTTAATAGTAAATATATTGTCATGTCCTAGAGACAGAAACAATTAAATAGAATGATAAACTATTTGAGAAAGGTGTTGTAGGGATTGATTTTCAGAAATTCCCTTTGAAGCTTAACATTCCCATCGCTATAAAACCCTGAGAATTTTTCATGGTTCCATCTCACCTTCCTCTCCACACTGCTGCTCTCTGTAGTGTGCACACGTGTGTGCCCACCCACACACACACACTCATTCTCACAAGAAATATTACGAATATTTAGTATTCTAAATATTAAAAGCTAGAGTTGAATAGCAAAGAGTCCTTTGCTGGACTCTGGCTACATGGGAAATTTGGGAAAGAAATTAAAAAGAATAGCTACAAAAAGGCTGTATGTTCGCTCAGATTCGATGTCCCAGAGGGGACCTTTGTGTTATCAGTTATGTATCAGCCAGCTGAGGGCCCAGCACCAGGTAATCTTGTCCCACATGCACCTACAGCACCCAGCTTGTGACCTGCAGGCCCTGCCCTGTGTATCTTGATCTCAAACTTGGACGTGAACCTTCCAACAACAGTGTCTTTAATCTGCTGCGTTTGGTGCTTCCTCACTTTTATTGCATCCCTAGAGCTTCACATAGACTCCGTGTAATTTGTATGGTCACCAGCTCTACCTAATTAAACTCTTCCCTAAAATCCCTGACTTCCTTGGAGTCTCTCATACCAACTTTTAAATTAGATACCTTTGTTTCTGGACATGTGCCAACATAAGGCATAAAAACCTAGCGGAACAGTGTTGACTCACCCCCCTTTCACTTCATGTCAGTTCTCGCGGTGGTCTGCCAATATTACAGTTTGTGGTTTGTTCCCCATCACATTGTTCACAGTTCACAGACTCCTGGTCCACTCACTCTCTTTGGGCCTAAACTAGTATCTTCCCACTGCTGCAGTCCAGTATGACTATCAGAATTTTAATCAAAACTGACAGCATTAAATTGAAAAGGAAACTTCTGGGATTCTCGTCCAGATTCCTCCTTAATCTATCAATATTCTTCCAATTTATCCAGGCACGAAATTCTGGAATAATGTTTCCTACTCTTTATTTTTCCCTAATAAAATCTAACATGTCCGTCCATCTCCAGCTCAGGAAACACGTGCTGGCTCTGCGCTGCCGTCAGAACTCTCTGCAGACTCATTGTCCTGGGGTTGGAGGTCTCCTTCAACATATTTTTGTCCACCTTTGTAGACTTCTACTCCTCTGATCAAACTTAAGCCCTTTGACTTCCCTCTCTTCAAAATCCCTTTAATTTTGCAGTCTTTTGGAATGTTTGTTTATTTATTCCCCTTTGCTACCAAAAAAAGTCATGTTTTTTATTCTTAATTATTAGCTCGGAACAATTATTTTCTTGGAATCTCCACTGAAAAACCCATCCCTCTAGTCTCAATATCTAACTAACTTTCTGTGTCCCAGAGACACCAAGCGGATTCCTAATAACGGCACAGCCTCGGCAGGAATGAGGCCTCGTGGAGTCTCCTCAGCCTTCATTTTTCACAGCTGTCAGGCTTAGCTTTCTGCTTTGATCCCCTCAGGATAGTTTTTCCAACCATTTCAGGACTCTTTTTTTTTTTTTTAATGAAAAACACACAGAGTATTTAATATGGATTTGTATAATAGGGTTGTTTTAATTTCGCTTCACATCTTTTCCTCTGGTTGGGCAGAGGGCTCACATCTGTAATCCTAGCATTCTCAGAGGGCAAGGCGGGCAGATGTTTGAGCCCAGGAGTGCGCGACCAGCCTGAGCATGAGAGAGACTCAGCTGTACTTAATAGAAAAATTGAAGCAGGAGGATCACTTGAGCCCAAAAGTTTGACGTTGCTGTGAGCTATGATGATGCCACGGCACTCTACCCAGTAGAATGAGGTATTTTGTTTGTTTGTTTTTTTGAGACTGTCTCAAAAAAAAAAATTCCTCTGATCTCCAATATTTTGTTGTATTTACTTTATTTATGTGTGTGTGTATTTATTTATTTTAAGATAGAGTCTTACTTTATTGCCCTCAGTAGAGTACTATGGCATCATAGCTCACAACAACCTCAAACTCTTGGGTTCAAGCAATTGTCTTGCCTCAGCTTCCCCAGTAGCTGGGACTACCAGTGCCTGCCCCAAGTTTTGGGCTGGTGAGAGTAGAGAAGCTCTCTAACAGTTTTGGAGCCTGCCATCTGCCAGAAGTATAAGGAGGAAAAAACCAACGTCCACCCCCCATCTTTTCCACAGGGCTCCCCATTCCTCAGAGATTGCTCTCTGAGTCCAAAGCTCCCTTTGTCCAGGGGCATATTCCTATATTCCCGGGCTTACGATAAAACTTACATAGGATACCACAGCATAGTTAGTGCCAAATTTCTCACATCAATTTCAAATGATTTAAAACAAAGACTTGTTTAATGTTTTGAATCTCAGCATGTTTCATGTTTTACTGAAAACTTCTGTGTGAGAAAAACAGCAGGAAGGTTCTGAAAATCAAATAATAGTTTAAAAACCTGAATAGATTTATAATGTAAACGATAACATATAGCAGTAAAGTTATTTATTGACTCAGTAAGCCTCAGAAACTGTCATAAACAGTGATGTCATGTGTGTGAGAAAGAGCTAAGGCAGGGTCAGTGACGGGAGCTTTCTTCATGAGGCCAGGACGGCGATAGCACCAGCACTCCAGCCGTGACTGCTCCCTGCTGCATCCAAAGAGAATGGGCAAAAACTCCACAAAAAGTCAGTACACAATTCCTTACATGTGACCACATTGATTTGTCATAATTGGACAAATTCAACCAGTTGTCAAGACTACAGCCTGTCCCTGCTCTAACCCCCAAAGCAGGAAAATGCTGTTGCCCTCTCTTTTGTTGAGGAGAAATTTTCCTACTTCAAGTACAACTTCTTGATCTGAAAAATAATAGGCTTAGACTCATCAACTGAAAAATGTCTGTAACACTGCGTAACTAGTATGTGAAGCTTCAAGTCCTTGTTTGGTGTCACCAGCACAATCACAACAGCTTTAAAGATTACAAGAAGATATGCATGTTATTAATTCCTCAACTTTAAAAGTCAATGGCTCTTCAAGAGAAGAAAATCTTCTAACTGAACATTAGGTCACTGGATCTGATAGCACTCCTACAACAGCCCAGGGGGCCCTTGATTTAGGATGGATGGATTCCAGGAGAACCCAGCTTCTGCTCGGAGATCTGGGGTCTGCCAATGCCCAGCGGGCCTCACCATGAAGAACTGAACAGCCTGTGCCTCTGTTTCTAAATTATCTATTTTTAATAAAATATTGATTTTAGTGATTCTATGCAATAGCATTTTCCCAGGGGGTGGAGTGGGGGCAACTTTCAGATGACTGCCCATCTGACGCTGAGTCATTAGAGCCAAGTATGAAATATAACAGGATTTCTATTAAATGACTGGCATCTGTACAACATCCAGACATTAGTAACCGTCACACACTTATCATCACATCTGTTTTCAAAAATGCCTTGTATGAATTAGCCGCGAAAGCCTTTTAGGAGAACTTCTACTTCCCGGCTTTTTTGAAAAGTCAAAAGAAACCAAAAGTGGAACTATTATTAACAAGCCTTAAAAATAAAGCTACTGACTATTAATATGTTAATGTAACTCACTCCTAAGTATATACAGGAAGATAATTGCAACCAGCATTCAATATGTAATATCTAAAAATATTTTTCATAAATAGAGCATTGATTAGCCAATACTAATAAATAACCATAAATTTGGCTTTCAGTTTTATTACAGTTGAAATGAATTTAATCTCTCTTAGCAGGTAAATCACACGACCAATTTTCCAGAATACTTTTACATTACTATATTCATAAGAAATCTCTCAGACTTATAAGGATTTAGAGAAATTCTCTGTCCATAAGCTAGAACACTCTAAGTTTCCCATAATGAAGAGCCTTCTTGTTAACTCAAACAGAAGGGTTCTTCTCTTCATTCATGGAGCCATCGGTCGTGTTTACTGCCATTCTCACCTTGACTGGAAAAATAAAAGTTAACTCAAAGATATTTTTATTTAATAATGGAAGAGATATTATGTATCTTTCTAATTATCAGATTTTAAAACGTTCTTTGACTTGCTGATTGTTATAAAATACTCCAAATTCATAAAAGTCCTCTGTCCTGTTCTTTCTTCACTTTTCCTCCTTCTCCTCTTTTACTCTTTTCTTTTCTTTTAGAAATATTTATTGAGGGTCTAATATACACTGGGTACCATGTTGGACATTTGGAAAAGTGGTAATTACACAAAATTAATTACAGCCAAAGTTAACAAGTGCTATAATGAGATATGAAATTATTCTCATAGCATCACTGCCTGGCATTTTTTGGTAAAACATCTCTCAGTGCCCCTGGATTTTAACACAGGCAGGGCTGAACCCTGTCTTGTCCGTCCATCACCCGTCTCCCACCTTGGAGCACAGTGCCAGGGACTCAGTAAAGGTTCGTTTAGTTAAAAAATATATACTTCCCATAGCACATACCACAGTCTGGAGAAAGTCCCTAAAATAATTAGTTGTGAAAAGAATTTTAGAAGTAATATGTATTTGCTATGTAACCCAAACAAGTATGAAGAATAAAATTTAAATCACTCCTATCCTCACCTCTAAGCATTAACCCTGAATTACACTTCAATGTATTCCTTTCCAGGCTTTTTCTTTGCATATTTGGCAAATTACTACAATACCTTTAAATTTACATACAATTTTGTATACCATGTTATTCACTTACTTATCGTGAACATTTCCCATGTTATCAAATACTCTTCCACATTAGAGCAATTTAATGGCTGCCTAATATTTCATCACAAGAATTTAGAATTTAAAAATTACATGATTATTGGACAAAGAGTTGTTTATAATAGTTAGTAATTGTAAATAATTACACGGTCACCATCAATGTCCTAGGGCATATAAATCTTTGCCAGTGTCACTAATTATTTTGCTAAGGACCAATATTTGGGCAAATAGACACATACAGAAAAAATTTTTGAGGATGTATTAATTATATTTAAATTCCATTTTTTTGTACCAGTTGAAGTTTTAAAACTTATTTAGAGTCATTATTATCTATCATTAAAGTAATTATTATCTATTAGCAAATATAATTGTTATTATATTTGTTATTAAAGAAATAATCTCTCTTTAAGGGAACTAATTTAAACATTTCATAAAACTTCAATGCTCAGAAAGGCAAATTATTTTATTTCAGTTAACAAATAGCAGTTTTCCACAGGACTTCCGTAGGACCCTGAACACAGACACTTCGTAATAGATGCTTTTCCATGAAGTGAGGAAAGAGAATGTGTTGAGTGAGACGGGGTAAAGGGAACGACACAGAAGAGATGAATAAATTTATTACCAGTAATTCTTAGGTGGAAATATGAGCTAAATCCTAAGTCTTTTTTCATTGTATTCGAGGATCCTCCTGACAGAGTTCCCTATCTTTGAACACTTTCAGAACAGTTTTGAAGTCTGTTCCAATTAGCCATTGCTGCCCCCAAACTTAGGAGCTTCAAACGTCAGTCTGTCAGTTTCTCTGGAGATTTTGGCAGCTGACAGGCACAGCCAGGAGGGTCTGGCTTGGGCTTCTCATGCACGTGGAGGCCAAAACCGAGTCACCTGAAGGCTTCTTCTCTTATGTGTTTTGTGCCTACACTGCGAAGCCTGGAATAGCTCAGGGTGACTCTCCAAATGGCTCCTCAGGTAATGGTGTCTCGGTATAACTGGACTTCTAACCTGGTAGCTGGCTTTTCGCACGGCAAGTGTTCCAGGAGACCCGGCAGAGGCTGCAGAGCTGCTTTGGCAGTGCCTGAAACGCCTTACAGTGTCACTTCTGCTATTGTCCACCAGGTCAAGCAGTTACAGGCCGGCCCAAATTACAGTAGTGAAAGGATAATTCCCACCATTAGATGAAAGAATGGCTTGCATGGGTGAGGAGGAAGGATGATGGCAGCCACCTTTCACACAGCCGCCACCAAGAGCTTCATGCCTTCTTCAAATGCCATCTTCACCACATCCTTTATATGTGACATTCCCTAACACACAATTTTTCTTTCCTTCCTTCAACTGAAATTACTCCCAAGATTAACAGCAAAAGGAGGGAAAAATTAGTGCACTCCTTATTTCCTTCCACAAATCAGGCTTTACGATTGAATTCAAATTCAGAGCTCAGCTTTGCCACTCACTAGCCGAGTGATTTGGGCAAATAACGTCTCCACATTAGAAGGGATTCTCTGATACTCAGCGCCTACCGTAAAACTTAACACAGCAACTCAGTGCCTACCGTAAAACTTAACACAGTAACATTATTAACTATATAATTTATTTATTATGTATTGGCTAAATAATTTCTTTGAGTTTCTATTACTTCTTCTATGAATTAGGGAGATGACCCAGCACTGCCCACCTCCCAGTGATGCAAAGTAAATAAGTAAATGAATGAGTGAGTGAGTGTTTGCAGGACCCACAGGGCAGCGCCTCACTGTACTGTGGCCCAGGGAGGGAACATGACACTCTGAGTGTTGATGCCATAGTTAATATTCTTCTCACTATTATATCCTCATTATAGATGATGTTGCTCCTCCATTCATGGCTCCAAAGTCCAAAAACTTCTTACAAACCTTCTTCAGCACTGATCGTGTTTATTGTGGCCCCCTCATCCTTAGCCACTGCTTTAATGGTTTCAACATTGATATAGGCGATGCAATAAACATTATTTCCTAGGGCTGAGACCTGGTCAACCCTGATGATCATAACCTCCGCCTCACTCTGTATAAACACAAATCAAATTGTCACTCTAAACTATCCTACCTCGAAAATCACAAACTCTGACAATTTCCCCTCACAAAGCAAGTTCCTATTTTCATATTTTCCTCACATAGTAACCCGGCCTCCGGGACATCTTTCTTTTTTCTCTTTTTTCGTCCAGGGCTAGGTTTGAACCGCCACCTCCGGCATATGGGGCCAGCACCCTACTCCTTTGAGCCACAGGTGCCGCCCATGGAAATCTTTCTTTCATTCTAATATGTCTGTCAGCACCACTGGCTCCCCCAACACCCTGCTCTACCTTAATTCCACATCACTCATGTCTTCTTCAACTTTGAAAATAAATAACAAATTTACAAACTCCTCAACCTGAGTGGACCCTACCAATTAGTTTTCTTACCCTGGCCCTGTCTTTCCTACCTTTACTAAGTTGGTCAGACCAACTTGGCCCCCAGGACTATTCCACAATCTTCGTATCCCCTGTTCTTTGCAGCCTTCCACTTTCACAATTTCTGTTACCCTCTGGCCCCAATTTCACTCTCACCCAATCACCCTCACTTTTGTAGACAGTCTTATATTCAACTTTAATTAAAAAAAAAAAGGCCTTCCAAAAGGAGCTTTCTCAAACTCTCCCTTTGCCATCTCAAAAGCTTTCTATGTTTCATTGTTTTGCCTTTTATTCTTTATTTCCTCTGATAGGGGAACCTGCTGCTCTTTTTCAAGGCTGTCTGCTGCGGCTTTGCCCACGACTCAACTGTCTGCACTCTCCTGATAGTTCCTAACTTCTAAATCTTTGGTCTCTGTCATCTATTGCTGGTTCTTCCCAGCCTAGGCAAAAAATGCTCATCCCAGATTTCCTAAAAATGTCCTTTTCTCTAGAGACGTTTTAAACTCTCTCTCCATTTCACTGTACCTTTTCTGTTGCTATTCTCTGCTCAAAACGTTTTCACCACCTACCCACCTCTTTGGTACCCAAATCATCTCTTAGCTTGTTCTAGGCTATCTCAGCTCTTACTTCTGAGATCAGCTAATCACCCAATCCAGAGAGCAACTTGCTACATTAGAACCAATTAATAAAATATTTTAAATATTCAATTTTTTTCATTCAAAATAAAAGCATTCTTCAGCTTGAACTTTTCATATTGTGGAATAGAAAAATGCCAGTAAGAACTGCCATTGCTTTGTAGCCACTAAAACATAAATAGCTGTGTATTTTTTTTCAATGATCTTAGAAATCACTGTTTTAGGAACAAAACACAATGACAGATGTTTTTCTCAAATCGAATCATTTTTGTCTTAAAGATGAAATTACATGTGCATAGATTAATCATCACAATTCTATAGCATTTTTTATGATCAAAAGGGAATTAACCTTCTGTGATTCACTTTCCATCTCACTTCTACAAAAAAAAGAAAGAAAGAAAATCCAGTCACAATAGCAGTGTGCTCTGACTTCCCCACAGAGCTCCACGTCTGCCTCAGTCTGGTACATGTCCTTACCGTGTCCACACTGTCATGACCGCAGAGCCTTTCCTGTTTCCCTCGTTAGACGGAAAGCTCCTTGATAGTATACATCACAGTGTTTATTCGTGGAAGGTTCTCTGAACATGAAAATTAGTCCCGTCCATCTAGAGCTTTTTAGTAAGGATGGGTCATTTTTTTTCCAGTAACACTGCCTATCACTTTCTGTTGCTGCCTGTGAGCTGTGATTGATTTCAGCAGCTATAGTTGACATTGACATTCACATCCTTGTGTTTGCATCTAAATTATTTTTTCTTTTTCTATAAAATATAATGCTAATTGGTGGATGTTTCCAGGCACAAAGTGCAAGAAAAAAATCAAATCTATGATTATGTTCCCTCCAGAAATGTTGAATCCCAACTTGCACCCTTTCCCTTTTTGCAATCAATTTTCATTAGGAAATACATATTTCATTAAGGTGACTGCCTCGTTTGATGAGATGCATACTGAAAACACAATTTCTCGTGGCTCCTCAGAATGGTTTGTACTTACCTGTATGCTCTGCTCTGACCCATAGGTCCCCCAGGTCCCCCTGGGGTAGTAATTGTTGAGGAAATCACTGAAAGCACGGCCACACTCTCCTGGAGCCCAGCAGCTGACAACCACAGCCCCATCTCCTCCTACAACCTGCAAGCCCGCAGCCCATTCTCCCTGGGCTGGCAAACAGTGAAAACAGGTAAGAGGCTCCAATGCAATGTCAGCCACACCCAGGGCAGCTTCTTGTCTCATGAATTATATTTGCTTACAATCCCACTTGGATCCTTTTTGGATCCTGAAAACTCTTTGTGAGTTGTTACAATAGTGACAAAGATTTGCCTGATTTTTACAAACCCAAGAAGAGCAAGGTACCTTATTTTCCTGTCACTCCAATTCCCACATCATGTTAATTTATTTGTTGAAATAACTTTAGATTCACATAGAAGTTGCAAAAATAGTACATAGTTATCGACTTGACCCCCCCATTTCCTCGTCTTTCCCCACCTTACAAACTGTAGTACACTGATCAAATCAAGACGCTGATATCAGCACAATGCTATTAACCAAACTTCAGGCCTTACTCAATTTCACTAGGTTCAGTATAGAAATTTTTAATGTATATTTCTTTTCAAGTAACCACCGAGACGATTAGATTGTGGAACTTGGCCCAGGCCCTCAGTTCCTTGTCACATACCTGTTGTATTTATACAAAGAGAATCCAACATAAAATTACATCATTTAAAGTAGTCTTGGGTTTCAGCTGGAATTCCCTGGTCCTGGGTTTTCAGAGCAAAAAAAGAGGTCTGGTACCAAGTTGGTGGTGGAGTAAAGGCAGCTGCTCACAGGCAACTCTATCTTTTCTACAGCAAGACAGAAATATGAAGTGAAGGTCCATTCCAAAGAAGGGATGGGTCTGTCTCCTCCAGGGGAGAAGACCTTGGGAACTTTTCTCTGCTTTTATGTTTGTAGCTAAGGTATCAGAACTCAGGGGCCTCCCCACTCCTGACCTTAAAGGGTCACTTCTAGGGGTTGCCATGGCAGCTATAAACTGCCGTGGCACTGGTGGGTGTAATTTTTACCATGCTAATGCAGCTGAGACAGAAGGTCATCTTGGGGAGTGAGCTCCTGGTCCTGCACGCCATCCAAGCCCAGAAAGGTCCCTGACCTGGCCTTGGTGGTTGTAGTGCCAGCTGCTCACAGATGTTCATCGATCTCCTCAGGTTCGCTCCCTTCCTGTGGTGAAGGTGTTAAACTATCAGCCTGTGACAAGCTGTCAGCAGGCACCTGCTGTTGTCCCTGACAGTGGTGCAGTATTTTAACACCTGCCTCTAAAATGTTTGCATTATAGTTGCATTATTTAAAATCCCTAATGGTTTTCTTTTCATATTATTACAACACTTCCCCTCTTATCAAACCCTCACTTAGTATCGATTCTGTACTTATTGAACATGTTGGTCTTTGAAAAGTGTGAGATAAGTCTGTAAAATGGAATCTTCAGAACAGTTGTCCATACTGACTAAAGATTTGTGATTTATTTTAAAATTGACTTATCTGTTTAGAAGTGAAATATAAAAATCAGCAAAATATTTGAGCACAATACCATACAAGTCACCCAGAATATTACAGGAGTGGAGTTGTCCACTTAATTGCTTAGGTAAATGAAATCTGAACAGAAACTTGTTTTTGTAGAAAACTTTACATTTGCAGAGAGAAGAAGTACCTTTTTCAACATGAAGAATATAATTCAGAATTTTGTTGATATCCAAGCTCCTTTATTGAATAATACTTCAGTCGAATATTATTATGGCATATATATACACATCTATTATGCATGTATACGTATTTATTTCATAGTATATGTAATTGTGAGTATTAGCCCCATTCCGGAATCCATTAAAACCTTGTGTTACCTCTGCATACCCCCCAATTGGGAGCATCTCTGAGTATGGTTAGTTAAAAAGGACACAAATTCTAAGCATTCAAACAGAATTACTCAAGAAATCTTAAAACCTCCAGCCCAGTGCTTCCATCTCATTCTCAGTATGATAGCTCAAAAGTTTTATTTCACAGCCGAGACATGGATTCACTTCAGGTCTGGGGTCGTCCACTCATCTAAGCCATCCTCCCTACTACATCCGCGCCCCACCCACTCCCACCATCCTAGCTGCAGCCACCCCTGCCCACTCCCACCATCCTAGCTGCAGCCGCCCCCTGCCCACTCCCACCACCCTAGCTGCAGCCGCACCCCGCCCACTCCCACCACCCTAGCTGCAGCCGCCCCTTGCCCACTCCCACCACCGTAACTGCAGCCACCCCCGCCCACTCCCACCGCCCTAGCCAGGCCATTTAGTCTGGGGGAAGTTTTCCTTGTAGGTACATTGCAATACGTGTGCATAGTTCATTCCCGATCCCACATCCATGGCCAGGACACCTCCTCCTCCATCTGCCTGTCCAGGCCGTCCTGGCTACACTTCCTCTCTGAATCCTGCCTTTGGGTTTCTTTCTTGGTTCGCCTGATTCTACATTGTGTGTTTGTGTGTATGTGCATGTGTGTGTGCAGGACTTAGGAATTTGGAGTAAATGTTATTTTTTATGTTTGTTTGTTTTAGAAGTCCCTAAGAGAAAGTTGTACCTTTATCTTTCTAACATGATGCTGGAAATAGTTTAAAGTTGAGTGTCTTTTTTTAAATTCAGTTCAGCAACTATAGTACTTATTTTTTTTAAACTTATGATTCTGCTGTATTTATTAGGAAATATAATGTTTTATAAATAGATTTCTATAAGTGGTCATTCATCCTTCAGAGTTACAGGGCGCTCACCAAACTCATTTCTCCAAATGGAGCGTTAACTGCAGCTATTGGCCAAAGCTTGCCATCTTCAGGCAAACTTGCTGAGGAGCTCAAGTTTTACATACTCCAAAACAGACATTTTAAATGCTTTCTAGTTTTAGCTTAATCTGATCATGACTTCTTTTAGGCCTATCATGAGATGAGAAGTCTCTCTGGAGCCACACCAACTCCACTGGGGCAAGGACCTTTTGTTTTCATAGTTGCTCCCATAATTTAAATGAATTTCAGACAAAATAGACTCTAATCCAAAAATATCTAATAGGGCCGGGCATGGAGGCCCACACCTATAATCCTAGCACTCTGGGAGGCCAAGGCAGATGGATTGCCTGAGCTCACAAGTTCGAGACCAGCCTGAGCCAGAGCTAAATACCTCATCTCTAAAAATAGCTGGGCTTTGTAGCAGGCACCTATAGTCCCAGCTACTTGGGAGGCTGAGGCAAGAGAATTGCTTAAGCCCAAGAGTTTGAGGTTGCTGTGAGCTGTGACACCACAGCACTATACCAAGGACAACAAAGTGAAACTCTGTCTCAAAAAAAAAAAAAAAGAAAGAAATGGGGTGGCGCCTGTGGCTCAAAGGAGTAGGGCGTCAGTCCCATATGCTGGAGGTGATGGGTTCAAACCCAGCCCCAGCCAAAAAAAAAAAAAAAAAGAAAGAAAGAAAAGAAAGAAATATCAAAATATCTAATAGGAAAAGAAAAGATGAATCTGGAGTTTAACTCTGATAAGTTAATGCAATTCATAATGTATTATTTGAAAAGCACTTAAACTTCCTTTATACACCAAAATGTTGTAAAGAATAAGTTTCTAATTTGGGGCAAATGAAGCTGCATATGAACCTTCCAGCTGAACACGGCTTGGAATGAATTTATGAACACTGCTGCCTACAAATAAGACTTAGCTCATACTTTAAAAAGCAATGATGAATTTAGAATTTTCAAAAAAAAATTTTTTTTTACTTTAAAGAGAGGTTAGAAATAGGGTGGTGTGCAGAATGTGGACTTGAACAGGGAATGTTTACTACCTATGGTTATGACCAGAAAGATATAAATATGCGTACCCTTGAAAGGAAGGAAACTTTTTATATATATTTTCTTTTTAACATAAAGCCTATAATAATATCAAGATTCAAGTAAATCAATTAAATTGCCAATTTTGATCACATCAGGTAATTTGAAGTCCACTTTCATTCATACAATAAAAATTTATTGAGCACCTTACAGGTGGTGTTCTAGGCACTTGGGAAATATCAATGAACAACAAACCCCACCATTATGAAGATCATATTCTCATGAGTGATGAAAACAATACACAGAGAACAAAAAACACAGTGAAATAGTATCTTGGAAGTTGATGAGGACAATCAGCATCTTGTAAGATACTATATAATTAAGATCTTAATTTAAAAAGGACTAAAAAAGGTTTGGCTCCCATAGCTCAATGAGTATGGTGCCAGCCACATTCACTGAAGCTGATGGATTCAAGCCCAGCCCAGGCCTGCTAAACAACAATAACAACTGCAACAAAAAATAGCCAGGAATTGTGGTGATTGCCTGTAGTCCCAGCTACTCAAGAGGCTGAGACAAGAGAATCGCTTAAGCCCAAGAGTTTGAGGTTGCTATGAGCTGTGATGCCACAGCACTCTAGCCAGGGCAACATAGTGAGACTCTGTCTCAAAAAAAAAAAAAGAAGAAGTATTGGAATATGGGCAGTGTATTAGCCAACTCCAGCCATAGCCTGGTGTATTAAACAAGAGAAATTTATTTCATCACAGTTCTGGAGGTTGGGAATTCCAAGATCAAAGTATTAATCATCCCATTCCTGGTGTGAGTTCCCTTCTTGGCTTGCAGATCTCCAACTTCTCACTGTGTCCTCACAAGGCACAGAGAAATTGAGAGAGAGAGAAGGAGCAGGAGAGAGAGAGGGAACAAGATAAAGAGAGGGGGGGACAAAGAGAGAGAAGGAGCAGGAGAGAGAGAGGGTGAAGGAGGGGTGGGGAGGGGAGGGGAGGAGAGAAGAGGGCAGGCAAAGAAGCCCCATATCCAAACAAACATGGGTTCATATCTAAATATAGACAAATCATGGTTTAGAGCTTCAATGCATCAATTCCAGCAAGACCCAATTCAGTCCATAGCAGAAAGACTGCAATTTGAAATGGATTGGTCAGGATGTGCCTTATTTGAGTGAACCTTGAAGGAGGTGTGGATTTAGTTGTGCCATCATCTGGGGGGAGCAGGCCACACCAGAGAAACAGCTGGTGCTAATGTTTCAGAAGCATTATATGTGGAAGGACTGGAAGGCCAGTAGGCAGGAGCAGAATTAGTTTTAAGGAGAATGGTAGAAGATGAGCTTGGACAGATACTGGCTGGACCAGATCATATGGTACTTGGAGTTTCATCCTGAGAAAGATGGAAAGACCCTGGAGGGTTGCTAATCTGCATCTTATCTTTTATTACAGTCATTCAGTCAATGTTGAAAAATAGACTATGGAGGGGGTTAGTGAAAGGCATAAAGTAGTCAGGAAGCTGTTGCATTTAGAGATGATGGAGCTTCAACATCACAGAAATAGAGGTCATAAAGGTGGTCAGAATTTGAAAATATTTGGAAGATAGGGCCCATAGGATTTCCTGATAAAGCTTCTATAAAGAGTATAAAAGTAAAAGAATCAAGGTCAACTGTCAGATTTTTGGCCTGATCAACTCAAGGATGCAGTTGCCATCACTGACTGACATAGAGAAGGTGTTATGTGGGGAACAGATTGGGGTGGGAATGAGGTGAGGAGTTTAGTTGGAAACATACTAAGTTTGATACGTCTCCCAGACATCCAAATGGGGATTTCAAATAGACGTTTGTATATATGAGTCTGAAGTTTAAGAGAGAGATTTAGGATAAAGTTACAAATTAGGAATTTGTCAGCATATAAATTATATTTTAAAACATGAGACTGCATGTCAGCTGCATGAAAGAAAGTATAAAGAACAAACAGTATGAAATTGGATCCCTGAGGAGTTTCAATAGGAGGAAATGGTGGAGCTCAGGAACCAGCCAAAGGAAGCAGGAAGCAAGCAGCCAGGGAGCAAATGAAAACCAAACTCCTGTGACGTCCTAGAAGACAAGAGAATAAAATCCACCACGGAAAAGAGGTGAGCCAACGTGTCACATGCTGCTGACGTAACAAGGACAATGAGGACAAAAAGGGGTCTTTGGGTTTAGCCACCCCCAGGTTCTTGCTGACCTTGATGAGAGCAGTTTTAGTGGAGTGGGAGGCATCAAGGTCTGACAGACCCGGGTTCAAGAGAGAATGGGAGAAAAATTGATATGCACAACTTTTCTGAGTAGTTTTCCTGCTCAGAGAAGTGGAGAGGTCGATGTATTTTGAAGTCCGAGAAGTCATAATTTGTTCATGGAGTAGAGTAGGGGAGAATGCATCCAGGATAGACCTAAAATTGGATCTGTGAGGAAGTAATGGCCATTCCCTGAACAAGAAAGCTGCAGAATCTGTTCAATCGTCATGTCTCATAGGCCATTGAACACACAAGTCTAAAGTCCAGGGAAGACATTTACAGCTGAAAATACTGGGGTCACCAGCATGTCAGGGCCGTTTAAAAACATAAGGCCGGGTAAGATCACCATGCAGTAACAAAATGGAAAAGAGTTAACAGAATCGGCTGTATCTGGACAATGAAAAAAACAGCCATGGAGAGTGACAAGGCATAATCAGGTTGGTGAGAAACAGAAGTTAAGTTTTTGAAAAGTGTTTCAAAGGGAAAAGTGATTAATTGCATGGAAGGATGATGAAAGGTCAACTTAGAGGAGGAGCAGAGACCTGCCCGTAAGGTTTCGGTAACAAAGACAATTGAATTGGTAAACTTGACAAGAACAAGTATGGTAGACAGCTGGAGGTAAGAGCCTGACTGGAGCGGCTTTGCCAGAGAACGGAAGGAAAATAATTGGTGACAATGAGAAACAGCACAAATAGCTCTCAATGAGTTTTGATATAAAAGAAGCAGAGAAATTGGGTGAAGGCTAGAAGGAGAAAAAATGTTTAAAAGCGTGATTGTAATGGAAAACATCCATTAGAGACACCTGTCGGCGGAAAGAGCCGGCTGGCTCTTCTATATAATCCCTTAAGAGGGATTCACAGTAAAAAGTTAGGAAAATGTTCAGAGGACATTGAATAGATAGGGGAGTTTGTTAGTGATGACAGATGATAAATTTCAATAGTCACAGCGGAAGAACTTGAAGAATTAGAAATATCAGCTTAGTAGAAGAAGAAGAAATATACAGATTCTGTGGAGATTAGAACGAAAGAGGTGAGGGAAGGCCCTGCCTCGGGAGTTTCTTGAGATTACGGACATAAACAGAAGTATTATTGAAGGGCAAGGTAAGTCCTGGTGAACCCAAGGCAAGTATTGGTGGTACAGCTAGGTTGAGGCCCAGCAAGGGTGACGGGTCTGGGACACCCTTCTCCCCATCTCATGTTGGCAAGCATTTCATCAGACTGTGGACTGAACAGTGGCCCTTTTCCTTCCCACGTCTTAGACTCTGAGGCTATTTCTCAGTTGCTAGGCAACAAGAAAGGCTTCTCCGAGCTGCGGGGTTTGTCCGGCAGCCTGTGCTGCCTGTACTCTGATCCTTTCCAGAGCTGCTCCTTTGGTAACATGCTTTTGCTACACATCAGAACTGAGCTTCGTGGAAAATCCAAGATGCTTTTCATTCCTCCTCACCACAGAAAAACTGAATTGAGTCATCCACCCCAGAGCCCCACCCCCTCGGCTCCACTACGGGGCTCACACAGAAACTGGGACTGTCCAGAGGTTCTCACACCGCAATGGAGTCTCCACTCCCCCCTTTCCTCCCTGTAACAAATGTAGACATCAGAGATGCGGGAACGAGAAAAGTCGTCCCCAATAGGCATACATGCCACCTAAGAAGTACTTGACCACATGGTAATTGTGCTGAAAAACAGTTCTATGCTTTGATAACAACGTAAACGTATTACAAGTGTTGCTCTGAGGAGAGTTCAGAGCTTCCAGGTAGAGAGAACAAGCTGTTTTTAAACTAGACAAGTATATTCTTACTTTGCTTGGAAATGTCAAGTGGTTGAACCTGTTAGCCAGACAGGAAAGGCAAACTGCTCAAGGAATTTCCTGGAAATTGAAAGAAGAAACTTTTTGTTTAAATTATCGTTCTACTGCCTCCCTTATCTGGGGCTGAGGATTTGATGAAATGATTTTTAGTTGTAGATAATGGCAAGTTCTGTGTAAACATAGATGAAAGATTTCTAATTAATCCCAACAAACTTTGACATAGGCAAGTGCTTACTGTCTGGAGATTGATTTTCATTTTGCTGTTGACACAGAGATGACACCACAACCGTGTGTTATGAGCAGGCAGGTGCATTCTGGCAGTACCAGCGATGTCCTTGATTGCTATGGGAGTGTTTTTATAGTCTTTCTAATGATCTGAAATCTCCCTCCTCTAGTCCCAGAGATCATAACAGGAGACATGGAGTCAGCCATGGCCGTGGACCTGAATCCCTGGGTAGAGTATGAATTTCGAGTGGTAGCCACCAATCCAATTGGGACGGGAGATCCAAGCACCCCATCTCGAGTGATCCGCACAAACGAAGCAGGTAAAACTCGCCGCTTCAGAGCTCTCTTTGCTCTGCCTCTGAGGGCTTTGAAAGCAGATTGAATTAACCGTAACTGTTACATTGCTTGCCTTAGCACACTTTGTCCTGATTCATCTCCTCAGAAAATATAAAATCATTTCTTTGAAAATAATTCTTTTACTTTATTTTGACACTTTCCCCCTTATTTCCACAAATAAGCTCACCTGAGTGCTTGGGTCTTCCCTAACCCTTGCACCCATCTCCAAGTTTCCATGAAAGCAGTTAATTTAGTCTAATAATACACTCGATCACTATGGCGTGTCCAGAGCTCCAGAAGGGATCAGCTCACACTCTTTTTCTCCACTGATTCACACTTTCCTTTAGCAGAGTGGACCTCCTTAGAATTTTTTTGTCACCTTTCACCACGTAACCTACATAAACTACACTCTGCACAAACATAGCCCTTTTTTGACCTACCACCTTCTCTGAGTCTGTGTGTTAAATGATTACAGACCTGATTTTTTACTTTGAGAACGGCATTCTTCTGGTCTTTTAGAATAAGTACTTTTTTATAAAATGTTTCTAATGATCACATAAGAGAAGGTAACAGCTTTATTTAAAAATAAGTTTTAGGATTTCTTGCCTATCGCATTGAAGGAGAGAGCAGAAGAATAAAAAAATGAAGAATAGAGCTTTTTTTTCTTTTTTTTTTTTTTGCAGATTTTGGCTAGGGCTAGATTTGAACCCGCCACCTCAGGCATATGGGACCAGCAGCCTACCCTTTTGAGCCACAGGGGCTGCCCAGAATAGAGCAGTTTTTGAGTAGTTTTTTTATTACTTCAAACGAAGTCTTACTGACATCTGTTTTTTATGTCCCTAGAAAACTCTATGTTAAGAAAGTACCTGGAAAGGCATTTAGGGTTGATGAAAATTACATGGAAACAATAAAACAAGCAGATGGGGGAGTGAGAAAGGGAAGAATGGCGATAGGTACAAGGGAAAAAAACCAAATTTTAGTATTTTTATGCTCAGTGATAATACACGAATATTAACAAAAAGTTCACTGAAAATAGAGATGTATCTTATTTATTCATTGTCCTATACTGGAACTTAAGACAGTGTGGGGCATTGGTACTTTTCAAGGGAACATTATTTTTCTTTCCTCTACACACCTCCCCCCACGGCCGTCCCTCTCCCACCTCTGCCAGCACCTACAGCAGAGATGCACGTATGTAGAAGACTGAGAATTAACTGTGTCCACTTCACATGATAATTATAGAATTAGACCAAAAGTACTAATTTTTACTTTGAACAAACTCCAGGATTGTTATCCTTAAAATAAACTTAAAATAAAGTAATCCTTAAAATAAACTGTGGAAACAATTGATTCCTTGTCAAAAGCACACTATGCCTGGTCTTTTAAAAAAAGAAAGAAAGTAAAGAATTCTAAATGGCCAATTTGTGTTATTAAGTGCAAATAGCCATACAAAAGATGTTTTTCCAATGTAAAAATTAAGCAACCAAGAAAATTTAAAAAAAAAGTAGACTCACTATGTCAGAAAGATTCATCCACAGAAAATCCAACTTGTACTTTCGTGGTTTGTTCATTACAGGTTGTTTTTTCTGCTTTTTCAATAGTTAGAATTTTAAATTGAACACTAATTGCCTGGTTAGATTTTCACACATCCATAAAATCAGCCATGCTTTTATTGTGCACAGGTGTTCATTAATTAAGAGCGTAACAGGTGAGTTGTTCTTCATTTGACGTGCTCACCGTGCAGATACTGAAATTACTGCCAATAGTAGCACTTATGCTCACCTACTTTCTAAAAGCCCTGCCTTACTTTGCATATTGTTAATTGTGTTTAAACAAAGGCAAAGATTACTGCCTAAATCAGAGACTATCTATATATACTCATTTCAAAAATAAATAATCCATTTGGGATGAATAATCCTTTTAAACTTTTTATAGTATGAATCTCCTTGTGCTATTAAAAAGCATTTTAGCAAAAACACTTCTACATTTCAAGCTAGATTGTATTCCACTGATGCATTTTAAAAGGCGTCTTCGTCTATTTCTGCAGCTACCTCAGTCGTGTATTGGCTGCCTCTCTACTTTATCATGGGTTCTATATACATAGCATATTTCAGGCCATTAAAATCTCACAGAAGAGGAGAAATAGCATGAAATATACATGAAGGACTGTGCTCTGAAAGCAGCTGAGCGAAGCTCGTTTTGCCCTCTTTATGCTCCTTGTGCTCCGGCACCACATAGGGCTGCAGCTTCTAACAGTGCTGAGTCGAGTGTTGAGTTCCGCGCCTGCCTTCTCAGGCAGCACAGATTAAAAGCGACACCAGTATCTTGAGACAGCCTCGCAAATGACGCACTCTGCCTCTATTAAGTACATAGCCTGTAATTCAGAAGAAGATCCTGTTCTGAAAGGCCAACTAAACTTTGAAAATTGACAGAGCTGCTTGGAAGAGAAAAGGTCTCACATCAGGGATATTGAATTGAAAGTTTTACGCCTCTTTGAAAATCTCTTATTTAATAGAATATTCAAAATTCCAAAGCAGCTTTAGCAAAGCATTTTTCCCTTAGAAGTGCTCCTTTCCCACACAGCAAAAAATTAGAATTTTCCTTGCAATTTTCCTCTAGAGTATACTCTGAATTTTCCAGCCATCAAAACACTCTTGGTAGCCAATTAAGATGAGAAAAATTAATTCTGTGCAACTTGTTGGTATTAGGGTGTCAAAATGGTAACACACATATTGTTTACTTTAATGCATATTTGTATTTGTGTGTTTATAGTGAAATTTTTGCATAAATTTTACTTGGAGAATAGATAGGTGGATAGATAAAAATAGATCACCCCATGTTTAATTTTTGAGATGTGTCACTATCGTCAAACCAATGTATAAATTTAGGATGAGGTAATGTAAATGCTTTCACTACTGTTTTAAAAGATGACATTCAAGAGAGAAAAATTGCAATTTAGAAAATGAATTTGAAATATGCATTATAGGAGAAAAGGAAAACATGTAGAGAGAACAAAAGTAATTGAACTTTCATATTCTACAAGTTACATATTGGTAAAACCTTGGAAAGATGAATGAAAAGGAGGGAAAATGGACCATGTACATTGTCATCCACAAAGGGTTCTTCTTCTTTATAATAAAATTTCTATTATCTTCAAGGATCTTGGTATAAGTCTCAATATATGCAGTTTCTCTATTTTAAATTTTAATGAACTATACATACACAGGCAAATATTCATGTATATACATATATGCAAATGTTATATATATGTATTTTTTTTAAAAAAGAAAAAGGTGTTACCTATAATTTAGAGTTTAATCTTAGATTTGGATTAATGTTCTATCATGCTACTTAACAGCAGTGTGAACTTAGGCAAGACGTGTGCTTCATTTAATGCCTGATTTTCTTACTTCTAAAATGGGGATAATATATTATAAATAACAGCCTCTCCTTTTAACCATTGTATTAAATAAGATGTTGCATCATGCCTGGGACATGATAATTGCTTAATATTAGCAACTAGTTCACTGTTGTTATCATCACCAACAGCATCCTCAATTTAAATGAATTGTTACTTTATTAAATGGAAAGCTACAAAAGTAGTAATTAAGCAAAAGTTATATTAATTAGTTTGATGTAAGCGCTCAAATTATATAAAAAAAAAACAACACATTGTACCCCACAACTGCATAAATGTATTCACAATCTATGTGTACATGACTTTATAAAAGGAAAAATATATATATACATATATATATACATATGCAAACAGGGGTTTCCGAATCAGGCAACACAGTCTGATGGTCAAGAGCGTGGACTCTGGAACAAGACTGCCTGAGTTAGAGCCTAGATCCCCCACTTACAAGCTGTCCCACCTCCCGTGAATCACTCTGAGCCTCAACCTTCTGACCAGTTTAGCGTGGATAACAATATTGGAATAGACTTAATACAATGGCTATGAAGATTTACCTGACTAATATTTATAAAGTAATTAGAACAGTGCTCGGCATATAGTAAATACCGCAAGTCAGATTAGATGATTCTTTTCTCTTCTGATAAAAGTTATGCTACAGCTAGATTTCCCTATTAAGTTCTAATATATATAGCCTATGTGGCTAATAAAGCTTCATATGGACTTTTAAAACAAAAACAAAAACAAACAAATGCTTGCTGATGGAGTGAGAGCCATCACTCTCTCTGCTTGCAGCTCTTTAGCTGGGTCCTCCAAGGCTGTGGCTGGGAGGAATCCGGGCTGCAGACTGTGTGAGCGAGCCCTGCCCCCTGCCCCCTGCCCCTGTCTCCTGTTCCCTGTCCCCTACCCCTTGCCCCCACCCCCTGCCCCCGTCACCTGTCCTCCACCCCCTGCCCCCTGGCCCCTGTTGCCTGTCCCCTGCCCCCTGCCCTGTTGCCTGTTGCCTGTCCCCTGCTCCTTGCCCCCACCCCCTGCCCCCTGTCACCTGTCCTCCACCCCCTGGCCCCTGGCCCCTGCCCCCTGCCCACTGCCCCCATCACCTGTCCTCCACCCCCTGCCCCCTGCCACCTGTCCCCCCACATCCGGAGAATCGGGGTAACTTCAGAGCATGGCTCAGCCCGCAGAGCGGGACCCTGGGCTAAGTGGCTCCCAGGAAGCTTCCCATTCTACTCGCTAGAACAGTGTCTGTAGGGGATGCCGACAGGGTCCAGCATGCACACCCTTCCTTGGGTTCCTATAGTAAAAACAAAGGAATAGACAAAGTTTTAAAAGAAAGATGATGCTTAATTTTTTTTCAGCATTCAAATAGCTTTCCTGTACAAAGAGCTGCTCTGTACGTGCTTTTTGTGCCCTCCATGCTCCTTTGAATAGAATGGAAAACATCCCATACATATCTCTAGCCATGCAAAGAAAAATATTTTTTCTACATTTAATAAATGGAAGCTCCATGAGATAAATGTGTTAAGTGAGGAACCAGAAGCCAGTTTCTCCTGGTCATAGCACTTTGTGCGCCACTTCCTAAGCAGACGGAACTCCGCGGTCCATCTCCGGCTTGGTGCATGGCACGGTGTGTCCTTCTCCCCTCCTTGCCCTGGACACGCTCCATTCGCTCTCCAGCCTCAGCCTCAGCTACATCCTCCAGCACTGTTAGCGCTAGGGGGGTCTCATTTGCTGATATTAAATGAAACATTTAATCTCATGTCCAATACCACGCCCCCCTTCTGTCCCAGCACAAACCTCATTCGGGAGCTATTACCTGATTTTTCCTGTTTTCTCCTTCCTCCCCCATCCTTCCGACCATTGTTCTGACCCTTCCCAGGTCAGACAGGAGGACCGGCCGGGGCACTCTCTCACGGGCTGTGGAAGGCCCTGTGATGACACCTGTCAGCCGCTCCTTCGGTCTCTTGCAGGGCCTGAGCTCTCTGCACACGTCCTACCCACTGGGTGGCTGCTTGTTGGGTGTCATCCCCACAAGCCTGCCCAAGGCCACCTTCCATACTGTCCCCGGGCCCACAGTGACCATTTCACATCACTGACCCGCCAGGCTCTAGACACACAAGATAGTTTCAAGAACCATTAAGAATACTTTGGCCGTAGCACAGGATGGAACAGGCATCCTACAAAACTCCTGGACGGCACACATGCGGGGAAGTGACACTTCCACGCCACTATTTACAGCTGGGGTTGGAAAAAACATTCCAGAATGTTAGGTCTGCCTGGGCGTCTCCTGGTCCCCCAGTTCCCAGTGACAAGAATGAGTACTGGTACCTAGTTGAGCCAGAGAAGGGGTGATCACAGATGCACAGAGATCACACACATGCACAGCAATCCCACACACACACACAGCAATCTCACACACACACACAGCAATCTCACACGCACAGCAATCCCACACACGCACAGCAATCTCACACACACACAGCAATCTCTCACACACACAGCAATCTCACACACACGCACAGCAATCTCACACACGCACAGAACAATCACACACACACAGCAATCTCACACACACACACACAGCAATCACACACACGCACAGCAATCTCACACACGCACAGCAATCTCACACACACGCACACACAGCAATCACACACACAGCAATCTCACACGCGCGCACGCACACACACACACTCTCTCTCTCTCTCTCTTATTGAAAAATGAAAGTAGGGCAGTGCCTGTGGCTCAAAGGAGTAGGGCACCTGCCCATATACCATAGGTGTCAAGACAGGCCCCAGCTAAAAGAAAGAAAGAAAGAAAGAAAGAAAGAAAGAAAGAAAGAAAGAAAGAAAGAAAGAAAAGAAAGAAAAGAAAGAAAAGAAAGAAAAGAAAGAAAAGAAAGAAAAGAAAGAAGTGAAAGTAAGTCTCGGAGATGGGGGCGGGGGGGGGGCATGAGTAGGGAAAGACCCCAGCATCAGAGCACAGCTACCTTTTATATGCTGACTGGTTTGTCCCGCCTTTCTCCTGCCAGGATTGGTTGCTATTTCCTACCTTTGGGGTGATTGACAGGTTGGGGATATATAACAGAATCCTTCATGAAGACTCCCCCCATGCTATACTAATTAGATAGTAAGGAGCCCAGGTCAGCTGAAGATCACTAAGGGCTCCGACTGAGAGTGTTCCCACCAGGGCGCAGTTCCCAGCCACAGTGTGGTGCCCAAGTACACCTGAGTTCCCACTCTCCACCCTCAGCTGCTTCTTTGCCGACTGTGTACCTCTGCCAGACCTGGCAGGAGTCCATCCATCTTCTAAACTGACAGCTTTATTCCAAAACAGCAATCCTTTTGTGTGTGTGTGTGTGTGTGTCTCTGTGTGTCTGTGTGTGTGTGTGTGTCTCTGTGTGTCTGTGTGTGTGTGTGTACGAGCCAGAGGGGCCGATGGGAACGTATCATAACCCTGGCTTCCCTATTTCTTGGCAAGTGTATGGGTTTTTTTTTTCAGCCAACCTCACGTTAGCATCTGAGGTCACTTACGATTCATTCCAAGTTCAATAATTCAACACATTTGTCTTCGTGTTACAGTTTCTTCAGCTGTAAGTATTTCTGACTCCTGAAAGGATCTTGCTGTGTTCACTCTTGTATTTTAATTGTTCTTACCTATGGTGGTTACTTAGGAAATTTCCTTCAGTTTAAAAATTATGGAAGAACACAACAGAATATTACTGGAATATAAGATGGGCTGGATTCGTTTTTCTGGAGTATATAGATTGGCTTTGTAAATGGCTTTTAATGAGGCTTTGATGTCCAGGCTAAGTAGGAATTGGACAGAATTATTTACTGGGGAAAACTTAAAAATCTACCTTTGTCAGGCACTGGTGTATATAGGAAAAAAGCATATGTGTTTTTTTAAAGTCTTTCCAGTCTATGTTTCTAAGAAAATACTATGTAGAAAATATAAAACATTCATCTGGGGGAAAATAATAAAACCTAAAAGAAAATACTTTTATGTGAACATTATGGCCTTCTTCAATCTTATGAGTAATATCATTATATTAAATTAAAAAATGGTTCTCAGTAAGACTAAGAAAAGGCAAAATCATGGTGAGCAACAGATTTCTAAGGCCAAATCTCAATTATTAGAAAAAAAAAGAGAGAGAGAGAAAGAGATAATTCTACGGCTCATATAGCAGACAGTATTTTTAAATTGTAAAACTACTTTGGTCCAGACAAGGCTTTTCTACAAAACATATTCAGGAAATAGGTCTTCAGTTTCAGAGGCAGTTTGTCAGCAGAGATGGTAATTCAAACAAATGCCTTTCTGAGGGAAACCTGGCCTTGGCAAGGGATGTCCTGTTCTGACAAGTAGTTCTCTTTGCCGCAATGGATTCAATGAATATGAAATGATGAGGGGAAAAGTGATGGAAGAGCATGAAGGAAAAAAGGCAGATGAGAGGTTATCAACGTGAGAATGGATGTGAGACACTCAGGGAGACTTGTGCTATCTTCCTAGACGTCGTGATGCCATACGCCAGTCATAAATCACAAGCCACGGTCCAGGCCCTGCGCCAAACGCTTGCCCTTCACGATACCATTTAATTCTTACAACAACCTCTAAAGCACTTTATCCACTGATTACAGGTGAGGAAACAGAAGTATGAAATTTTTAAACCTTGCATAAGGTCACCTAGTGAACAGGAATCCTAACCCAGGCCTCTCCAAAGATGACACCTCTGAACTTATCTCCTCTCCTTGCCTGCTGCTTCTTCTTTCTGCCTTTTCCCCTCTCTTATTTTTACCAGGAAATCTCATGCAGAGATTATTTTACCCATTCTCTGTTTTAGTTTCCTGTGGACCCATATATATAAAGATAATATAAGTTGAGGTAAATACCTGTTTTTTATATATTCCCACCTTCTATGTTCTTGACTATTGTTATATATAAAAAGTTTCATAAATTAGAAAATTCTTACACTTCCTGATATATCTTAGCAACCTCTTTTGCAAATTGAAAATGGCATATTTTCTAGATTTCAAAATTAAAATAAGCTTTGCCAAAACTGAAAGCATCATTCCTATGATAGTGCCAAACAATATTATCCAAATACCGTAGCTAAGAAAGATACTGTATTTCAAGATCACATGCGTATAGATTCATGCTAAACTGTCAGTGTTCCTCAAAGAAGACTTCACCACTTGCCCTTTTTTAAATGTAAGTAGATAATATTTAGGTAACATTTATTGATAGTTCCAGGCACTGTGATGAATAATTAGAAAAATAACCTTAAAAAGTACAATTACTATCTCCATGAAGCTCAATTAGAATTACAGAATGAGATTCAAACCCAAATCTTACTCCCTCCCACCTTTACCATTTGTACATACCACTGATTTAGCCTGTTGATGAGAATAAAGGCATTATCTGAAAACTTTGGAAAACACTACTGACATCTTTTTTAATTTTTGAAATTCTTTGAATTTAACTCTTTCTATAAACTGAGTTTAAATGAAAATTAATTAAAATACTTATGTATTCCACACTTCAATTTGGGTAGAAAAAATCATTTTATAAATGTCACTCCTGACCTCGGTGCTTACACTATAAACAACCTCCCCTCTCCTCTCCGTCTGTACTCTGCTGCAACTTTAACCGTAAAGCTCCTAATTACATGGCCTGTCCTCGGTCTCTAATAAAGCTGTATTATTTATTGAGCCATGTAAACATTTACTGCAATAGAAATTGGAAATAATTTTTCAGAGAAAAAGAAATTGGCAAACAATGTCATCATGTTCTCTTTGTTCAGATGAAAGGTAATCAGAGCACATCCTTCGTCTGACTCCCTTTGTTCACGCTACTCTGTGTAGAGTTCTTCCACATTCGGCATGTTTATACTAAGGGAGGACATTAGATTTTGGTCATACTGAGTGTTTATAAGAATTTTTCCAACGATCGAGATGGAAAGAGACAAAAGTTTAGATTTCAACATTCCAGGGAATAATTAAAAGAGCTAAGCATCTATAGCCCGTGGCAAAGTATCAATTCATTATCTGCCAATGGAGGAGCATTGCTCAGAAGGAAATTCAGAAGAATCAGAGTTCAACCTGCCAACCGTGTGTGAAAACTTGCTTCTCTAAGCACGTATGTTCATGACATTTATCTGTAGCTATCTGAGGGAGAAAGGGCCTCGCTGCTATATTCTAAATAGGATTTGTGCTAATTATATTGAAAATACATTTGGCTTTTCAGTAAATATATATTTCTCTGAACTCAATACATATTTTTATGTATTTGATTACATTAACTTTATGCTTCTAAAAAGAATTATAGACCTTTTACAGCAAAATAGCTCTGAAAGATTAAGTCAAATCCCTCCATATCTTTAATATGTTGTTTTATAAAGGGATGTCATTAAAATCAGTGGACTCCAAAGCATTGACGTAAGGGGTAATAACTGTATGCCACCAACTTGAAAAGG
This sequence comes from Galago senegalensis, assembly GCA_963575145.1. Lineage (NCBI taxonomy): Eukaryota > Metazoa > Chordata > Mammalia > Primates > Galagidae > Galago > Galago senegalensis. The sequence continues at coordinate 42,058 of CAUYTI010124375.1, read as the reverse complement.
AAATGAGTGTGCATGAGTTCCATGGATCTTCTGCACGTAATTCAGAAATGTAAGCCAATTAGAATTAAAATACCCAATTCAAACATTGTGCCCAGCTCAATAAAACTCAATGCTTGAGGTGCAGCTATTAAAGCCTTAAATTTGCTATTAGTAGTTCTTAGGGTATCTAGTAAGCTTTATTTAAGTTTAAGAGTAGTTGTCTCTTATACACAATACTATTAAAACACAATGAACCATAAACCTCTTTTTGTTTGATTTACAGTAAAACTAGAGAAAAGGAAGATATTAATTCTTCACATTAAGTTGACTATGGGCTATATTGTCTTGTAAAGAAATTAGCAGCAGGAAGAAAACCTCAAAGACTAATTGTAAATACTAAATTTTACAGAATTTACTTGATTTATGGATAATTTGATGTGGAAGTTCCCCACATAGACATGAGTCAAATCATAATAAGCCTTCTTCTGCTTTCTTAGCTCCTCAAAGTGGAAATTTTACACCAAAACATTAACCAGTTTTTATTTATTTTTTACTTAAAAAGTTATAGTTTTTGAAAGATCTAAATGTTTTCTACAAAATAAAAGCATTAATAGACCGAAACAATACCACTAAAGCTTCGAAGGTTTTGATTTCAAATATTTAGTTGTATTTCCTTCTGCTTGTATCCTTTAAAAGGCTTCCAGAGACGTCCATTAAATAGCCTACAACCTATTCTACAACTTTAATCTCAAAGTTCTAAGCACCCTCCACCTAAATGATGTTTTAGGGATGAACAAAGTAAAAAAAGATCTTTAATGCCCGATCTTTGTATAGAAACTCATAATCACAGGATGACCTCCTCAGAGAAGAGGATTCAGAGGTTCTACATTTAGGATATAAACTTTGCGCAATGTAGTAGACAGCGTACTTGGTCTGTATATATTACAATGTTATTTAAATGCAAGTTGTCGGAAATAAATGTGAAAGGTATGTGTATGTATGCGTACACATTTTTTTACAAAAAGGTCCTAAAGGAAGACCTAATGGCATGATATTTACCAGTCACCCTCCTTCCACTATTCATTTTACTATACACTGGCGGTCCCAATGTTCAGAACTCTGAGAATAAGTATCAATGGCCTATTTATAACCTTGGATTTTACTTATACAGTGACACCAGCTCCCTTCTTGTGTGGCTTACCCATAACATAGACCATAAATTTAGAACTAATTTAGAACATAAATTTAGAACTAATACTGTACATTAGACATGGTGGTTTTCCAGCTATGGTGTCAGACGTGACCTACTGATATGTCATAGGTTGTTACATGTAGCAACAATTACGGCTACTAAGAAAGAACTCATGAATAAATGAGTCACTGGCTGGCCATGTAAACTAGGGCATATTCACAGTTACTGTGCTAATAGAATTCATTTATTTTTCAGTTGAATTCTATGTGACTTCCTTGAATGAGAGACAAAAGGGTATCCAACGCCATGTAATTCTGAGGGAATCCGTAAGAATTAACCATACATACAAATAATCTTCAGTATGTACATAGCTGTGCAAGAAAAAAGGATTAGTAGCTGCCGCTGAATAATCTTTATATTTGCAGTGGCTACATAGGCACAAGTAAGAGAAGAATCCAGTTGATGGGAAAAAGTGCCCAAAGATACTGAAACTTGGACCCTGGCAAGGAAAGGTCATTTATTTCAATGTAGCCAATTATATATTCACAGGTTTTTCTCGTCTACCTCCCTAGCCCAAGGAGAATTTGTTTTTTTCCTTTCTGTAGTATATAAATTCCACTTCAGTTTTCCTGGTATATAAAATGCTGTGTGAGTATCTGCCAGTAATTAATAGCCTTTCATCCAAGTAGGTAATATACGGGAGTGGATTTATTGTTTATGAGTACATCAATATCGTTTAAAAACTATACACTGCGATGGAAGGCAACGCTGGAGTGTAAAATTGCTAATGCAGGCTCATCGCCTGGAAAATGATTTCTTTTAATAGTTTTCTTCATTTAACAGTTCTTCATTTGAAAATGTTCCCTTTCAACTGCAGATTTTGTGGTTCAGTGCAGTGAAGAGGAAATTTATTCCTTTGACACGTTTATTCTTTTAATAGTTATTCATTTGAAAAAGTTTCACTGGGTGCCTATAAATTTTGCAGTTTTCAGAGAGATTCATCCTTGATGGTTTTTTTTAAATATATTTATTCATTTAAGTAGATTCTCACCCCGTGGAATTGTTGCTGAGATTTCTTTAAACTGGAACTTCCTGGGGGTTCTGGAAACACAGTCATCCCAATCTTGACCTGTAGATTTTCTAGGGGCTTACAAGGGTTGGCAAAGAGCATTTTGAGGAACAAAATATACCTAACTTTTAGTAGATGTTCTCACCTACGGTGCTAATTATGATTTAGGCATTGCTCCCATTGAGCAGATTCACAGGAGGACTAGATTATGGGGGAAGTGGCCCTGAAAATCCAGGTATCAAATTCTGCCACGTGGAGTGACAGCTGGGTATCTGTTTTAAATATTTCACTTTAAGATTTAGTGCAAGTGGGCAGCACCTGTGGCTCAAGGAGTAGGATGCCAGTCCCATATACCAGGGGTCATGGGTTCAAACCCTGCCCTGGCCAAAACTGCAAAAAAAAAGCTTTAGTATGACCGTTCTAACTTCAAACAAACTTTTGACTTGCTTCAAAATCGTACCTAACTTCATGGGTCACGATGTGTTATTATTGTGAGGCAATGGCACAGAGCTGTTTATTCTCCTCACTCTGCACCATTTTCGTCCACAGTTCCAAAGACAGCGCCCACCAACGTAAGCGGAAGAAGCGGAAGGCGGCACGAGCTAGTCATTGCCTGGGAGGTGAGAGCCTTTACTCCCAGGTCAGAGCTGGTGAACCTGAGAGCCGAGGGCTGCACTGACTGCGTCTGCTGCTGGCATGGGAGACAGGGCAAACTTGTGTTTGAATGAGGTTTAGAAGCACGTTGACCATGCGTGACCCTGATGAGTGACCGTGTGTGACCCTGACGAGTCCTGTCCAATGACATCTTCTCATTTTCACACCAAGCCCCGGTGACTTCTCTCCAAGTCAAAGCTATAGTTTCCTGTCATATAGATTATCTCAGAATAAAGTTTGAATAATTAAAACCCATCCTGTAACAAATTACTTCGGGTGCTTGTATGGCTTAGTTTGATATTTAATAGTTTTATGATTAAGTGGTCTCCTTGGTTTATTTGGGGTCTAAAACCAGTGGGGAGGAAGGAGTTAACAACTCCTGAATAGGCCACACATTACCTGCATTCCCTCCTTTTATAAATTAGAAACCTGCAGCACACCTTCCCTAATATTCAGAAATGGGACTTTGTTTTTTGTTTGTTTGTTTGTTTGCAAGCGGCCACCTCTAAGCCTATAGTGCTTTTTATTTATTATTTTTTTTATTGAATGATAACTATGTACATTAATGCACTTCTGGGGTACAGTGTGGGGTTTTCACATGCAATCTGAAATATTTCCATCAAACTGGTCAGCACAGCCTTCATGTCACTTTCTCAGTTATTGCTTTAAAATGTTCACATTCTACTCTGAGGATGTTTTCTGATGTGGCCTGTGGCATTACGGGTGCGCTGTGTGTGTGCGAGGTGCACACCTGGGTGGAGGGGAGCTGCAGGAGAGGTGGTGGTCAGTAGATGGGGAAAAGGGAAGGGAGAGGATGAAGGCTGCTGGGTAGTGCCGGCCTGGCTTCGGCATCACCTCTTGTGCCCTCAACGAGCACCTCCAGGCTCCCCAGCAGGCCCTCAATGCACCTCTGCTCCAGCAGCTCTGTGGTACAGACACACAGGACCCATCCCATCCTCTGGGGCTGCCAAGCCTAAGGGGGGAGACATGCCACCCTAGCCCCTAGCATCTCTCTTTCTGCTTTGCAGGGGAGAGACATGTCCTTTTGGCCCCCAAATTCTCTCCTTGACACATAGAGTGGAGCTGTGGTAAGACTAAAGACAAAAGGGGGAACGTGGTTAAAGGGACTGGTTAAGGGCCGGGAGTCGGAACCAATTACAGCAGGGTCTATTCCCTAGTCGGAACAGATAGTGAGGAGCCCCTAGTAACCTTACACTGACCTGGGCTTATTTGGTCTATTATCATATAATTAAAATGACAAATTTTGAACACCCTGGGTTCTTCAGGAAGGTTCATGAGGAAGATGCATACCTAATAAGAAGTTCGGTATACAACCGCAACCTGTCAGTTACCCCAAAGGCGGGGTGACGGGCTATGCTGCCGGGGGAAGGGCGGGAAAGCCAGAGAGCTCAGTTACCCTGTAAAGGACGGTGTGCTCAGACGGGGGTCTCCTGGCCACGTATGGAGAGGTGTGTTCTCCTGTTCTCCTTGTGATTTGTTTGCCTCTATTCCTCAGTAGACGGATGTGATGGTGCTTAGTTTGTATTTGTGATCCTTCCTCATCTTGGCTCTGGGAGCCAGGACCCAGGGAACATCCTCCTCCAGACGGGCCTGGCAAGGCTGTTTATTCCCTGCCAGCTGAGCCGCTGGTGACTGAGCCTCAGCCTGCTCTGGAAAAAGTTCAAATGGACAGTTAGCTGTTACCCTCATGCCACAGTGCACGCAGTGAGCCTGGTCTTTGCTCCCGCAGGCTGAATGGGAAAATGAGCCGCAAGCCCCCAGCAGGGCACATCTGCCCCACAAGTGCTCATGGACTCAATGAATCAAAAATCCCATGAAGTCTTCAGCAGATATTAAAAAACACGTGGCCTGGACTTTAAAATATTCTCTGGACAAGATCACTGTCCATCACTTCATGCTGGACATTTCCAAACTTCTCTTTAACTATCACAATAGTCCTATGGGAAATTGTACCAGTTCAGACATCTCCGATTTTGCTGAGATGACAGCACCCTACTTCAAGGTTTATTTCCCATTCATGCTCAGCTGGTTGGGGTGCACCAGCTCCCTAAAGCTGGGAGTTCTGAGTTTCATTTTAGCATCTCAGTCATTCTAATCTGGTGGCACCTCCCTGTCAACACCTGCTTCCTAATTATAGTTTCAGGGAGAGAGAACACAGAAAATCATGCAACAGTCCTCAATCATTTCCAAAAATGTGACGCATTTCATTGGCTAAAATAAAGCATATTTTGGCTCTGTGTAAGGGATGCAGAAGGGACATAAAACTGGTTACCCTGTGAAGTGTTGGGAAGTGATGTGTGGTCATCTCTGATGGGACAGTGTGCACTTTGCTGTGGTGGTATGAACACCAGATTCTTCTTCTTTTTTTTTTTTTTTTCAAATTAGCTATGGGGTCCTTTATTGGCCAGCCAGCCGACTGAGATAGGCTCACACCTGAAAAACTCTCAGCAACACCAGCTTCTAAAACACATTTTTCTCACCCAAAGCCATGCTCTCTGCACAACACTGGTGCACAACACTCATCTGACCTGTCTGCGTGTGTCATGTGTGTGGGAACTGTGGCTGCAAGTGGCACAGCTGTCACCCCTTCTCCCTGGAAACAGCCTCCTCCTGGCTGCCAGGCTTCTGCACTCCTGGTCTTCCTAGGGGATACTTTTGGGATCCTTTCCTGCTTCTTGAGCTTCCCCTCTACTTGAATGCACACATTCCCATGTCTAGCAATGCTTCTTTGTGGTCTCTCTTCTCTAATTGACCACATTCGGTGTTGTGGCTTGAACTGTATCTGGACACAGTCAAAACTGTGCTTTAGAAATATTTCTTCTGTAACTGAAACCTAGATAAGCTGTCTACCCAGCCATTCCTCTGTGGTGGTAAATAACCATCCAAGCATGAACCGCACCAAACCTTCCATCTCCTTTGCTCCCTGCCTGCACCCAGCTCCCTCCACCACCTTCCTGGTCTCAGCAAGTGGTGACTCTGTCCATCCTATTGTTCAGGTCAAAAACTCTAGTTACAACTTTGGTTTTTCTCACTCACAGTATTAATCCAGGATTAATGAACTCTACCTTCATTTATTACCACCATTTTGGTTTGAATCTCTATCATAATAATTACAAAAGCTCAGGTTGATGCCCTCCTCTCTGTTCCCTCCTCAACCTCATGTTCTCTTATTCCTATTTCTTTACTGGCTTAATATGTCTCCATACAAGCCTATACTCCATGTTTTCTCCATAAAACCTTCTAGTGGCTTTCCATTTCAAGCAGAGTAGTCAACACTTTATAGTTTCCAAGAAAGACTTACAAATCTTCCCCCTTGTTACCCCTCAGATACTATTTTACTTCTCCCTGTTTTACTCCTCATTTCCCAGCACATTCTCCTTCTTGCTCTTTTGTGAACATGCTAGACACATTCCCACCTACAGCTTTTGACCCTGGGTCCTCTGCCTGGAATATTCCATCCAATATCTAAAGAGTTTTCTCAGTCACCTATTTTAGGTCCTGCCGTTAATGGTGTCTAAGCTAATCTCACTGTAGTCAGACCACATGTGCATGTTTGCTTGTCAGGAATTCTCTCAGCTTTTATGCAAACCAAGAAGTTCTCCTTTACTTATTAAACTTATTTTGTGGGGTAAAGAATTCTAGCAGATAGCCTTTTTTCCTTGAAGTTCCCTAGAGATGTTCCACTCTCTTTTTGCTTGTATAGTTTCTGATGAGAAATCTGCTGCCATCCGTTCCTGTAGTCTTCAGTATATGTGGGTGTATAGTGTCCCTTTCCCCTTCTGTCTGTTTTGAAAATGTTCCATTTATCAGTGCTTTGGGGGAAATTTAATTATTGTGTCTTTCTGTGGTCTTTCTCATATTTTTTTTGTGCTTGAGGTTTAATATGCTTCTTGGATTCGCAGGTTTATATTGTTCATCAAATTTGGACATTATTTTCCCAAATGCTCTTTGTGACCACTGCTCCTGTCTTTATGGAATGCCGGTTGCATACATAATGAGGATTTTGTGTGTAGGTGGTAGACATCAGCACTGCTCCCGGCTCTGTTCAAGCAGCAAGTACTGTTTCGCCCCCAGTCTCAGTTACCTCTCTTGTCTGCACATACTGATCACCTTCTCTCTGATGCCTTCCCATTTATGCTTTTAAAAATTTAATGCTACTTCATTCCTGTCCATCCAGATGCCCTCCTGTGCTCTATTTCCCACTGCACTTATAACCTCTGACAGAGGAAGCTCCATGAGGGTTGGGATATGAATCTGCTCTGTTGAAATCCCATATCCAGCACAGTGCCAAGCACACAGTGGATTCCCAATAGATGTGTATTGAATGAGTAAATAAATGATTAAATATTTGAATAAGTCAGCAACTTACATATGACCAGATGCTCAATTGAAAAATATATTAATAAATGGACAAACTACTGTAGAGAAGACTATATGAATTCTATCTCACATCAATGGAAATTGATCATATTTCCTTAGATCAATACTCTTATTCTATTGTTATTAGGTGAATGATCTTGGACCATTTTTTGCTTATGCACAGAATCTGCCATATGTGCCTCAGCCTTAGTTAAGGAGAATAACAGGGGATGGGGGGAGATGCACCCTGCTGCTTGAAAGGAGGTCACTGGCCATCAGCTTCTTTACCCAAGATGTGTGCAGAGATAGTAGAGGCTCCAGTGGAGCTGATGAATGTAACACAGAGGCAGGGATAAATCTTAACAAGCACAGACCAAGCAAGTAAAAGGAAAGTAGGCTCAGGAGAGACCAGAAAGATAAATCCTAAACAAGTATAGACCAAGCAAGTAAAAGGAAAGTAGGCCTGGGAGAGACCCGAAAGCCAGAATGGGAGACAGGTGCAGATGAACACCAGGTGAACTGAGGAGTGAGTACTGCAAACAAGGTGACACATGGTACTCAGGGAAGGGTGTGTACACACAGGGCCCTGGACAATTCTGTTGCCTGCTGAGTACTTTTCACTCTGGTGATTGAAGACCTCTGTTCATCAGTCCAAGGACCTATAACACAGCCTTTTCTCAAGCTATATACCCCAGGTTGCCAAAGGAATATTTATGCCTTTCAGGCCATAAATCTGGTATGAAAATAGGAATATTGCATGACTCAAGTCAGTGTGTTCTTTGTTTTCAAGATGGCTATTTGGAAGAGAAGTGCTCCAGGAACAGTGCTCCAGGAACAGTGCTCCGGCACCAGTTCTGATGTCCCAGAAGAGCAGCACAATCCCATCTGAGTTAACCATGAAGTATGAATAGGATGCCTGGGTCTTCCTTTGTTTTATGAAGAAGGCCCAGCAAGCAAATAAATCATATATCTGGAAAAAATTTATAACACATCAGTCATAATTTTAAAAGTAAGCTGCAGAAATCCCAGAAGCTTTGAAAATATGGACATTTTCCAGCCAAAGAAAAGAATATTAAAAAGAAATTGTGACTATATAGCAAGGAATAACTTTTTTCAAAAAGCAATTTCTGAAATTTGTATTGCACCATGTACAAGAAAGGAGAAGTAACTGCCAGCATCCTTTAAAGAGAAAGTTTAAAATGTGAATCTGTTTTGAATGTACTCTTTGAGATGGATGCTCACTTATCGTCTAAATAATTTTTTATTCTTTCAGAAAGCAGGTCAAAATGATTCTCCATTGAACCAGTATCGGATGTAAAATTCAAAATGAATTGTAGGAATTTCAATACAATGACATTTATTGTAGGATACCAATGACCTTGGTGAATTTGAAACATCTTACATAAAACAACAAATTATTGGCTTTGATATAAGAAAAGAAATCTGAATTCTGTGATTCCTTTTTTGTTGTTGTTGTTCCTCAGAGCTGTAAACATTCATAGAAATTTATATCTATGTGCACATATATATGTATATAACCCAATATATATATTTATGGCTCCTTTGGCCAAATCATGACTCCTGGACTGTCAGCATATATAACTTCAGTCCAGAAGTGCCTCCATGGTGTCTTCCTGAATCCAGTTTTGACTGTTTTTGTTAGCTGTTGGCTCATGAGTAACCTGCTTGGTAGCTAGGAGTCTCCTTGTCTTAGACATGAGCTTAGAAAACTCTTCACCCTGTTACATCCAGGCAGCAGTAGAATAGTCTAAAAAGGAGCATCGAAGCACATCATTTGCCACATTAGCCCCATCCTTAAGGGAAGGGAATTTGAGGCACTGACCCTCTCAGTTTGCATACATTTTACCTCCTCTTTGCCCTTCTCATGAGAGTTCATTTCACAATAATCCAAACTCACCAAATGGACACTTAGAGTTTATGCAATGTGCCATTCCTAACTATTTAGGCAGAAATGTGGGATCCTTGCATATCCCATAGAACTGACTATGGACTCAATTATTTTAATTGGGAATACAATTGAAATTATGATCTCGTTGAAATTAAAATCAATGAAATTACATTAGAATTATAGTTATATGAATGCTCAAATTAAAGAGTGAACAGTTAAGTGGGGAAGAAAGAGTTGCCAGTCTTACTAATGAGATTTGATAATTTACATAATTAAGTGTAATGGGATTTAAAAAGTGACAGCACTTGGTTCATGCTGGGGTGATCCTTAGAAATGAACATATATATCCACCTTCTCTCAGATTTACCTCTCAGATTTGTTAAGTGATGTTTTACAAACACAATTATTGAAAACAGAGAATGTCTAGATTGAAAAATGTTTATCTTTCACCCCTTCCTGTCTCCCTGAAGGAAATGCCAGAGGTTTCCACATATACAGGTGGGACCTGGTAGGAGTTTGTGATTAGAAATAAACAGTGTGGCTTCTGAAGCATTGGCATGTCAGCAGCACCTCACAGCTGCTAGGCACTGTGGGCACCATTGTCTTGTTAGTTTCTGTTCCAAACCTGCTTAGAAGAGGCTGTGGAGCTCTCACATCTGCCTGGGGAGGCATGAGAGGGGATGGTAGGTTCACAGTTTTTCTGTCTCAAGGCAGGGCTGGGAACTGACATGGTGGTTCGCTCAGCATAGACATGTGGGTCTGCAGCACCATCCACTGCCCTGGGCTCATCTCCCTGAACCAACCTCCCATCTTTCCCTTTCCAGAGTATTAAAAAACAAACAAAAACCACCACCACTGTTGATCAAAGGGGCTTTTAGGGTGGAAAACCACATGTATATATGTGCATGTGTGTGTGTGTATACATATACACTTTCCAGAGTATTAAGAACCAAACAAAAATCACCCCCCACTGTCGATCAAAGGGGTTTTTATTTTTGAGTGGAGACTGACATGTATATATGTGTGTGTATATATATATAAAAATATATGCTTTCCAGAGTATTAAAAAACAAACAAAAAATACCCCCACTATTGATCGAAGAGCTTCCATTTTTGGATGGAGAGCAACATCAATTTAGAGGTGGTATTCCTTTTCTTTAGATCAGCTCCAAGACTCCCGTGCGGTTGCAGACTTTAGTTTGGAAGGCACTAACCTGTGGGCAGGTTCCCTCACTCACTCAGATAGTAGCTGCATGTCACAAGAGTTTCATGTCACCATGATTGACCCTTACTCTAAACAAATAGCTGAGCTCATTGTTTAAAGCAACTAATTCACGAATAGTCTTGAAGAGTAGATTTTGCAAGATTTTTGATGTGCCTATTTCCGATGTGCAATTTTTCTTTATCACACTTGCATGTATCAGAAAAACATTCAGAGTGCATGGGATTTAGAGTCTTGAAATCAATAAAAAACAATAGAAATGTTGTCATTCATTCAAACCTTAACTTTCTCTTCTCCAGCTCATTTTTAGCAGTGGGGTTTTCAAACCCAAAGATAAGTCTATACTTCCATTTTTCTCAGGACTCACCTGGATGGCTGAGTACTGGTCTGTATTGTTGCAAAAAGCAACTTGCAGGGATTTGTGCGGGGGTACCATGCCCAGGACCACACCCTCAGACAAATTACTGATCAATGTTCCAGGAAGGAAGGAAATCGTCTCTGCGTCAGCAATCTACCTTCTGAGTTTGGCGTGCTTCTTGGATCATTCAACAATACTGTTACCCACTGCCTGTTGTACAAAGCACTCCAGCCCCACCACCTGCTGGGAATGGTTATCCCTGAAGGTGCTGGCAGGCAGCATCCCTTCTCTTCCAGATGCCCTGGGAGAGAATTCAATTCCTTCCCATTTTCTGCTTAGAACTGTACTAGAAATTAACCCCTGACACTCTCACTGTACTGAGCTCCCAACCCAAACAAGAAATTGCTGGGCTAGGGAAAAATAACCGTATGGAAGGATCCCTTCTCTGGAGGAAAACAGAAGCAGAGATGACAATGATAAAGAAAGTCCAGGGAAACCTCTGAGCGTTCTAGCCTTCTGTTTTGAATTAAATAAATATTACATGAAGTTGAGTTTAAGAATTTTTTTGGGGGGGGGTGTAGAAGTTGGAGGCTTATTTGAGTATTTTTAATGTAGGTACCCTCACTGATATAACTATATGTGGACCTCCTGCCCATCACAAATCTGAATCTAGAGACCCTCAGCAAGGGAGAAAGCAGCGCTATTTTCAACCTTCATATTTTCCCAGACTGTCCACCAGTGGCTTCAGTTAGACTCTGCAGCTGCTGCCTGGGCAGTCACTTGTCCTGGTGACCAGAGCTGACGTCCACCACGTGTCTAGCTCAGGACATGTAGGCAGCATGGCTCAGCTTCCCACTGAGAAAGCCTCGACCAGTGGCTGCCCAGTGGGCCACACCCCCCACAGTGACTCTTTCTGGGGACCCTCTCCTTCCTCAGGATGTTTCTAAATCTTCTGGGATTTAGAAAAACAGAAACAAAAACAGAGGCTGCTCTTTTCCTCCGAGATTCTTCTGACTCCCAGGTGACATGGAAGAGACCAAGAGATGTGAATTCATCTGAGGTGTCTGAGCATCTTTCTGAAGGACTACTGAGGGCACCAGGGAACTGCTGGCCTTAGAAGTGGTGTTGGGCAGAACCAGTGGGGCCTTTGCTCTCAGGCTAATCCCTGTACCACCTTCCCAGACAGAATGGCTACCCCGGACTTGGTGAGTGCTTCTGCCATCAGAGGCTGCCCTGTGCTTTCCACCCATCTCTGGGCCAGGAGGGCAGGTGGAGGACTTGCTCCATGATCCTGAAGAAAGACCGCTGTGAAGACAGGAGCAGGAGCCAGGAGGATGCATCTGAGGAAGCAGTGCAGATGTGCAATGATGCCTCGGTTGTTTTGCCAAGAGGAAAACATAAACTTTGTGAATGATCCCCTCTGAGCGTTTTCAAGGAAATAAAAGGAAATCTAAATCAGAAGCATAAAAGACAATTTTCAGTTTCAAAGTTCACACATAAGGGGAATCCCAGCTTAAATTGATGTACTGAGATGCATGTACCACTAAAATCTATACTTGCATGTTTCCAGCCCAAGGCTTAGCCAAGTTGAGAAAAGCAGAGTAATGGCACCTGGTGTGAGCACTGGTGTGAATACAGGGTGGACGCTGGTGTGAGCACTGGTGTGAATACAGGGTGGACACTGGTGTGAGCACTGGTGTGAACACAAGGGTGGACACTGGTGTGAGCACTGGTGTGGGCACTGGTGTGGGCATTGGTGTGGGCACTGGTGTGAACACTGGTGTGGCCTCCAGACCCAGTCAGACATTGGAAGCATATCCCACTCTGAGGCAGCAGGAGGCCAGGGGAGGTGGAAGAGAAAGGAGCCTCCTCATGTCCTGTGGGTGAGGCAAGAGTAGGGCCACTGAGGGCAACAGGGCAGAAACATAATTAGAGGGCTTGGGAAGAAGGTCCACAAAGCCATCGCTTAGAAATACCAGGACATTTCACACCAGGAGCAATGGCTTTTGGTTATAGGACATCCTGAAACATTGGGCAGCTGTGGATCTGTCAGTGCTGCCAGGGCACCTGAATTTATCTACTTCAGCAAGTACAGTTTACATGCAAGCAATCTGTCATTTTGATCATTTCTGAGGGTTAAGCTGAAACAAGCCTTTCTGTTATGTTTATTTACAACATTTACTGTTGGGAGAAATGGAAAGCTTTGGAAGCTAATAATAAAAGGTAAATTCTAAAAGCCAAACATTTCCAGGTAGCATAAGAAACAGTCAGCAAATGTCTTCCATTTTCTAGCCTGAGTAAAAGGTAAGGATGTTGTGATAATGATCGTGGTCTCAGCCCCTCTAAAACATCCCTTGTGCCAGAGGAGTCACGGCGACAGATCAGGCAGTGGCCTATGGGGGAGCTGCTGGGTAGGACAAGGGCTACACAACAAAGGGCCTGCAATCACCTTCACGGTTAGCCTGCTTCTCTGCCCCAGCTTAATTTTGGGAGGTGGGTGGGAAAGGAAAGGACGTTACTTCTGACAAACTTAAGTTGTGTTTCTGCACACAGAATGTCGCATCTGTTAGGTTTTTTTTTTTTTTTTTTTTTTTTAGAAAGAGCCTCAAGCTGTCCCCCTGGGTAGAGTGCCATGGCATTACAGCTCACAGCAACCTCCAACTCCTGGGCTCAAGTGAGTCTCCTGCCTCTGCCTCCCAACTAGCTGGGACCACAGGCGCCCGCCACAACGCCCGGCTATTTTTTTGGTTGCAGCCGTCATTGTTGTTTGGCGGGTCCGGGCTGGGGATTCGAACCAGCCACCTTAGGTGTACGTGGCTGGCGCCTTAGCCGGTTGAGCTACAGGCGCCGAGCCTGCATCTGTTAGGTTTTCATTAAGCCACGACAGATCCACCCACCCAGGTAGCAGTGCAAACAGCACCACTATCATTTCACAGTTCCACAGGTTAGTCCACAGGTTAGTCCGGCCTGGGTCTCACTGGGCTAAAATCCAGCTGCCCGCAGGTGGCATACCTTCACTCCAGGTGCCCTCCAAGAAGGGAGGGTTTAGTTCCTCAGGCTCAATCCTTTGGATGGTTGGGGTTGGCAGATTTCAGTTCCTTGAGACGGAGGTTGAGACCAGCTCTCTGCTTTGGAGTTCACTGCGTGCTGAGGGCAATCCCAGCTTCTGAACCTTCCCAGGCAGCTTCATCTTCTGCACATAAGTGCCACTCCCTACCCCCTCCTCAAAGCGAGGGATGTGGGGTTGATTCCCTCTCATGCCACAGCTCTCACTTGGGGGAAATCATGTGATGAAGCTGTGTCCATTTCAAGACCCATAATCTTAATCTCGTCTACAAAACTTTTGTCAGGTGAGATAATGTAGTCAACACGTTGCAGACACAGACCTGTGTGCCAGGAATTTAATGACATAAGTAAGATTGTAAGGTATTGAATATGTACCTTGAATACTAAAAGTGAGTCATTTTATGCTACTTGAAAATATTTTTCAATTATCATTATCTGCTAAGGATTTTCCCTAGTGAGGTCATACAGATTTGGTGAAAACTATAGAGACTGAGTTGCTTTAAAGGATATTAGATAATCCCCTCTCCTTTCTAATTCCGACAGGCCTCCTCTGTTCACTGGCACGACATGTTAGGGGGAAGCCGCCACAGCCCACCAGCATGTGCCTGCAGCTTCCCTGGCCCTTCTCTGCCAAGGTCCCCAGAACCTTCCACTGCTCGGTGATGCCACTATTCTCAGTCTTCCTTTTTCCTTCTAAGTGCTGGTTTATTATCTGTCTTCCCCTCTGGGAGTCATGAGGACAGGGATGACCCATGTTCTGTCACTGAGCACCCAAACCCAATGCATAGTGCCTTGCGAGAAGCAGGTGCTCAATAAAAACTACAGTGTGTAGATAAATGATGGAAGGACTGGGTGGGTAGGTGGATGGGTGTATGGATGAATGGATATATGGGTGGGTGGATGGATGGGTGCATGGGTGGGTGGATGGATGGATGGATGGATGGATGGATGGGTGGATGGGTGGATGGGTGGATGGATGTATGTTTGGGTGGATGGATGGGTGGGTGGATGAATGGATAGATGTGGGTGGGTAGATGGATGGATGGATGGATGGATGGATGGGTGGATGGATGTATGTTTGGGTGGATGGATAGGTGGGTGGATGAATGGATGGATGGATAGATGTGGGTGGGTAGATGGATGGATGGATGGGTGGATGGATGGGTGGCTGACTGTAATACTTCCTTGAATTGAGAAGTATCTTCAAACAGAAAACGTGGCTCCCACTCAATACTTAGATTCTGTGATTCTCTGAGTCTGGCCCTATTAGGGAAAATATTCCTTCCTGCTTGTTAATTCTATTTGATTTCTGAATGTTGTCACATCCATTATCTCCTGTAGTTTATACAAGACCACTGACACCATCAGGATAAATTGATATCATCCTCCTTTTCAATATTAGGAAGGAGAACTAAAAAGGTAGAATTCTTTTAAAAAAGAAAGGTGAATTCTTAAAAAAAAAAAAAAAAGAAAAAAAGGTAGAATTCGTGGCTCCTAATTTTTAGTCCAATATATTTATTCTGTACTCCAACTTGCGTGTAATCAAGAATCAACCAGGCTATTGGGTCTCCACACATATAAATACCAACAGTCTATGTGGGTCTAACTTGCAAATTCTGATTTTATAAGCCAGATATTGAGTTTTCCTGAATTCGAAGGTGGACTGCACAGTAGAGTGGGACTTCATAGTCTTTGGCCATCACACCCAGGACTGTCATTTACTCCTGAGGGATAAAAAAAGTTTTGTTTTGTTTTGTTTGATAATACCTGGAAACTACGTTCAGTGTCAGAGGAACATACTAAAATGTGTCCCTGGGTCAAAAAGCTCTAAGTCCAAAATTATAGTTTGTACGTGTTGAGGGTCAGCGTTTGTGGTCTCAGTGGGGCCCTGGCACCCCCACACCCCGTAGTGACACTGTCCAGAGCAGAGCAGAAGCACTTTTCCCAATGTGAGGGGGGCACTTTTCAGGCTAGGACCAGAACATACTGTCAAGTGACAGCCATGCAGCGTCCGCGTCTGAAAACCCTCACAGTTTGTTTATATGGTGAGCATCAGACTCCATTCTACAACTTTTGTCTTTTTTTCTCTTTCCTGTAGTTAAAAAGCAATTCATCCAGGAATCCTTTCTCCTGATGAACAGAGCTCCTAAATACAAGCATTTCTATGAAATTCTTTCCTCTGTGTCTTTGAAGGAATACAGCCTTCCCCTTCAGCCTCTCCAGCAGGACCCTGATTCATCCCCCGCCAGACGTGTCAGGAGGGCACCTTCCCCCAGTACACAGATTTCTGCAGCAAATGCTGGCATTTTATGGCCCCGGACTGCAGTGAGCTTTGTTTCTCTGGAGATTGGTGTTCTGTGTTCCGAGTGTCTGCAACTTAATTAATTTACATCTTGTGAACTTCTGGAGACAATTTGTTCTGTGCCGTCAGGTTTAAGTGTCTGCAAGCTGCTACCACCGGAGCTGGGAAGCTCTGGGCCCTGCTTTCACAGAAGACGTGTGCCACGAAGCAGCAGCACTCACACAAATCTCTGCCATTTGGACTCAAGAATTCGGAACATGTTTATTTTCTTGTTGTTATTATTTCAGCGTCTGCTTCTGCAGCCAGTTGGGACATTAGGCACTGTTACCCAGGGTGCGGTGTTTCCATGGCAACCTGCTGAAACATATTGGGCAAATCTTCATAAATAATCATTAAGGGTTTGTTTCTTTATGTTTATCATGGAGTAGGAAGAGGAGGAAGAGGAGACAAAAGAGGATCAGGGAGGGCAGAACGTACCTTGCATTTCTTTGGGGCTACAAAGCTAAATGGGCTTATTTCACATTTCTTTTAGCAGGATCTTCTGCTAAGAAACACTGACTGTGCTGTTGACTGAGGGTAGGTCTCTGGCAACCTTTTTCTTGTGAAGTCTTGACGTGAGTGGCTCTGTCAATGGCTCCTGTTGGGGCAAAGCTAACCTGCGTGGGTGAGCTCCCCAGGCACACCCGGGACAACATGGGGTGTCCCAGCATGGGGGGTGAGGATGTGGGGTTACATGGATGCAATGCAGCAACAGCCCACCGGGGGTGCAGCACTCAGTGGGGGAAACAGGCTCTCACCACGGTTTAAACATCTTGCTCTCTACCCAGTAGAAAAACAAATTATTTTATCATAGGGACATTTGCACTCAAATATTTATAGCAGCTCAATTTATAACCACAAGATGTGGAAACAACCCAAGTGCCCATCAACCCATGAGTGGAATTAATTGTGGTATGTGTGTACATTGGAGTATCATTCAGCCATAAAATGATGGAGACTTTGCATCTTTTATATTTACATGAATGGATGTGGAGAACATTCTCCTAAGTAAAGTATCTCAAGAATGGAAAAGCAAGCCTCCCATGCACTCAGTGCTGATCTGAAACTAGTAGACTAACAGCTATGCACCCTCATGAGAGAAAAACAATGAAACTACAAGAGCAAACAATGTAACCTAACTTTATGTGCCTTCATGCTAACTCAAAGTTTTAAAAATGTATAATTTAAAAAACAAATAAATGTCATGCCACCCCAGTGCTCACCAGAGTCCTTACTGACATGAGATGTGTAACCAGGCGCCACGCTCAGGAGGGTTCTACGCTTGTCTTCAGAGTTAGATCAGGGGGTAACAGGTTAAGTGAGGGGCCTTTGAATAATTACTGTGTCTCCATTAGGAAGACACTGTGGTATATCTTGTGACTGGCTTTATCAGTTTTTAGTTTTTATTAACACAAAAGCTCATTAGATTCACACTATCTGGAGTCTCTTGTCACATTTTGTAAAATTAATCAGGTCACGATGATGGGTGTTTTTCCGAGGCTTTTCTCAGTAGGACTTCCCTAGGACATGCACCAAGGCTTCCCAGACTCACATTCTGCCCTCCACGTCTCTGCCCAGAAGGCTGCTCTCTCCACTTCTGCTCAGCTGTCCATCCCACCAGGTGTGGCCTTCAGGATGGCCTCTTCAGAGAGGCCTTCCCAGCTGCTGGAGTTTAGACTGATCCCATGCTATAATGGCACAGCAATATTTATACTTAAAATCTTGTTCTAACAAAGAATCCGTCAGGATTCTAGTTGTAAGCCACAGGACAGCTTCTGGCAGATTTAGACAGAAAAGTAGTGAGGTCCTCACATGCATGCTTCTGGTAACTGTTGCTACTGGTGTGACCTCCACAGCCCTGGGTCCTTGGATGGCTGGTTATTTCATATGGGCCACCTTGCTTGTTATGGGCTATGGGTCATCCCCTGTGTTTGCTTTTCTGGGCCTAACTGACAGACAATTTGTGAAACATACTAAACATGAAAAACTTTCTAAATGACAGAAATAACAGCAAAGACGAAGCTGAATTGTGTGTATATAGGGTGGTTTTCCCGCAGTTGAACTCAGTGACTGGTCAGGCCAGATTTTAGGAGGACAGGTGGAGAAGGCACCACCCTGGGTGAGGTGCTCTGCTGCCCGGCTGAGTCAGTCCCTTTGCTGAGTGTGACATTGGAACAGTCTCTAAAGCAGCTGTCCTAGATAGCTGTAAGCAACAACTTGTATACTAACAATATACAATAATATACTTGCATACCAGTTAGAAAAAAAATACTTGGACCAAAAATATTCATTTGGCAGGACACCAAATACATTTATTGGTTTGTGTAAGTCTTGTCTGGAGGCAGGTAGAGACCTTTATGATTTAATAATAATTAACGTACAGTTGGGCAGTCTGATAAGGACTTAGTTTCTTTAAAATCACACGAGAAACATGTTCTCCTTCCACAAAGGTAAAGTGGTTCCGTCAGTAAAAAACAGCACCATGTGGCTCGCTTGGGATCCCTTTATCACACCCACCCATCCTCGGGATCCCTTTATCACACCCACCCATCCTCGGGATCCCTTTATCACATCCACCCATCCTCGGGATCCCTTTATCACATCCACTCATCCATCCGCTCAGGATCCCTTTATCACATCCACCCATCCTCGGGATCCCTTTATCACACTCACCCATCCGTCCACTCAGGATCCCTTTATCACACCCACCCATCCTTGGGATCCCTTTATCACATCCACCCATCCTCAGGATCCCTTTATCACATCCACCCATCCTCGGGATCCCTTTATCACATCCACCCATCCTCAGGATCCCTTTATCACATCCACCCATCCGTCTGCCCGGGATCCCTTTATCACATCCACCCATCCTCGGGATCCCTTTATCACATCCACCCATCCATCCACTCAGGATCCCTTTATCACACCCACCCATCCATCCACTTGGGATCCCTTTATCACACCCACCCATCTGTCTGCCCGGGATCCCTTTATCACATCCACCCATCCTCGGGATCCCTTTATCACATCCACCCATCCGTCCGCTCAGGATCCCTTTATCACATCCACCCATCCATCCACTCGGGATCCCTTTATCACACCCACCCATCCTTCCGGATCCCTTTATCACATCCACCCATCCATCCACCTATTTGCATGTATTTATCCCTCCATCTATTGCCTATTTACCCACTCATCTCCTTAATATTCATCTAGTTGTAATTAAAAAGGATGCAAAGATAATGTAACAATGAAAATATGGGCAACACATAGTCTTCATGATACATGAAAAGTATTTTTGCAGTTTTCTTTTTTGAAGAAATGTGTTTACTTTCCTGCATTCTGAGACTCCAGATCCACAGAGTCAGGAGGCCCTTGGTGGTCACAGATGTGCCTTTCTTAACTCCAAAAAGAAGAAAGAACCTCAGAGAGAAGAAAGAACTTGCCCAAACTCTCTTGGCTTCGTAATGGTCTTCTGGAGCCAGACTTGTTTTGACTGACCCATCCTGTCCATGTTTACTTCTGTATCACATTGAGAAGGTAAAATTAACTAAACATCACCCAGGTCACAAGGGAAAGGTTTTCGACTGTAGCATGGTCGCCAGGGCACAGAGTGGCGAGGACTATCCGAGGAAGGCTGCAGGTTGTTCCCTGGGATGTGGTCCCATCACAGGTAGACGCAGATACCACAGGTAGAGAACGTTCTGCCCCAGTGGACACAGCAGTGTTGGGACAGGACACATCACTGCTAATGGACAGAATTGGCTCACCTCGTCCACCCTTTTGCCGTGTCCCTCAGTGCTGTGCTTACGGAGACAAGACGTTTACTTTGTTCTTGTTTTCTCAGGCCGGCTGAACTTTCTTTTCGACAATTGAAACTGGTGGTTTCCTTTCTAATGAGGCCCGGCTCATCATTTTGTTGTTTCTTCTATAATGAGACCCCGGCTCATTATTATTTTATTCCTGTTTCTGTTTTCCTTTCATAGTATTCAAAGATTATAAGTAATATCATCTCATTAATTCATTGCTGGCAGGAACAAGCACTCAGAGATGTATAATTATGATGGCTTTGGCACAAAACTTTGGCAGAATCTGGAGAATTTTGTCTGTAATTTAAAAGTATCTGGGCCTGTGGAAATCCTGCTCAAAGCAAGCCACCAAATTATCTCTTGCTGCTTTTATTATGTTGAACGAGTCTCTTTCCAAAACAGTGCATGTGGTATTACACAGGATGAGAAAATGGCTATAGCCAGATTGGTATCTAAATATTTTTTGAGTGTTCCAGGGGTAGTGTTGTCACGCCAGATAGAGGAGAGAGAGGCTATTAACTGTCCCACAGCATCCCTTGCACAGCCAATGCTTCTCAGTTGGAAGAGTGAATTCTTCCAAACATTGATGGACTCACCCCAAATTGCAGATCCTACCAATAGTTTCTCTGCATGACAACGGCCAACAGGGGAGCTTGGCACATGGGTAACAGACAGGCTCTGGGAGCTCTCCAAACCACTTTATTAAAATGCTGAAGTTTGATCCGATGAGCTGACAGTCTTAGAAATAATTTTTGCTCAACCAACAGAAAAGGCTCTCCAAACAGATAGCTAAACCTTCACAACCATTATTTCCCCATTGAGTGTGGCTTCACACATTCAATTAACAAGAACATCCTAGAGATTTTTCAGGTCTGAGCTAATAGAAGGAGGAACCCAATTAGCAGTCCCCAAATCCTAATTATAAACAAATGCAATAAAACACCCACAGTCATTAATAAAAATAAAATGTCTCTGGGCTTTACATTAAATTATAGTATAAGGCTTATCCTATAATTAAAATTCCAGATATTTTCTTCCTTTCAGCTTCATACAAGATCCATAAAATCATGGAGTAGTTGAATAGTTGAATAGTTTTAAAACTATACACTATTGTGGGACCGTTAAAGGCATCTGTGATTTCTTAGGCATTTAAGGTTATTCAATTATAAACTTAGTAGATATTCATAAAAGTGGAGATGCTAAGGACTTACTTATCAACACCACCTTATTCCATCTTCCTATTTCAGAGGTCACTGCTAACACCTGGGTTTTTTAATGTTAATACTGTAAAGTTTAAGGAATCGCCTTTCTTCCTAAGTATTGTCTTCATACATTGCACCATTCATTACCAACAGAGACAGCTTTTCCTCCATTTAAGGGGTTTTGCATGCCACCATAATAGGAGTCCTCAGCAAGTTCTGTTGCAAGAAATGGGGTAATAATTGACCTTTCTGCATGGACTGTTCATTTGCTCAGCCAGTAAGTATCCTGGTTTTCAAGAGATATGAGGTGATAAAAGAAGTGAAGGAAACAGGGCTGCCTTATAGAGGCTCCACACTGCAGGGAGAAGAGGTGATGTGAGTGAAGGGGAAGCGTAGTAAACCGATTATGCACGATCTTGATAAGAAAAATGTATGTGGCAGGCGGTGCCTGTGGCTTAAAGGAGTAGGGCACTAGCCCCATATACCAGAGGTGGTGGGGTCAAACCCAGCCCTGGCCAAAAAAATAAATAAGAAAGAAAAAAGAAAAATGTATGTGGGGCAGATGGATCTGCCAAGGCTGCAGCGTTTCCTCCGTTCCCAGGGCGGTGACGTCCCCAGCAATGTCCCCTTCCTCTTTGACTTCTACCCAGGTCCTCTTATTTTAGGATCTAACATTAAAAGGAGCATATGTTAAGAATTTCAGTGCATAAAACGTGATTTATATCCCTGCAGTGGATCAGGGCAGACGCAGGTGTGTCTCACTCGGGCAAATGGTCTCAGTTCATTGGCCTCCTGCGGGGATGGGTCTTCTCTCTGAAATCACAGGCCAATTTTGACATTATGTTCAGTTTTCTCTGGTGTGTGGTGGCTCCCTTTAACTCTCCGTTGAGACTTCAAGAAAGTTATTTCATGGGGCTATTTCCTATTTTAAATCTGTTTCCTAAATAATCTCCGAGTCTCTTCCTCTGGGTTCCTGTCATTCTGAACATTTCCCAGGCTGCCTCCCTAGGTGTGAAAAAGGAGTGAGTGAGCAAAATATTCACTATTTCCACAACCATTGAAAGGGCCGGTACTCTCTAAACCTGTTTGGAAATAATGACTTTGCGACTCATGACCACAGGGTGCAAGTTCCAAAGCCTCTCTGAACATACCCCAGATCTCATGTTTCTGGCCTTGGATAGCTAGCCCAATTTCTAGAAATCCGGTTTTGTGATTTGCATGAGTGCGTTTGAAAGCTTGTCAATATTTACATTTATATTGAAACTTAGAGAACTTCGATGACGAATTCTATCACAGCTGCATCTTCTGTATTACAACCCATTTGTGGTATTTTCTACACAGACTTTCCATGTAAGAGTAATGAAATAGTAAATCTTCTACTAAGTGAAGGATTTATTGCTAAAACGACGGCAATGCGTGTACAACAAAGAGAACGAGGGCTGTTTTCTTTTGCCATTTAAATGTCAGATGACCCATTACGGTCTCTTTGTTTGCATCTTAAATTTTCTCTTGTCACTATGGAATATGGGTTATGTAGGACTTACTCTTATGGAGGAGATTATTTTAAAAGAAGATTTTTTTTGTCTGGGGAGACAGAAATCTTTGTGATGGTAAACGGAAAAGTCCAACAACTCAACGACTCATTCATATGTTAGGAAAACTCTCAGCCCAACAAGGGGCTGACACTCAAGTACAAAGTGGTGCAGCACTGCGGCAGTGTCCCCAGCACCCTGGGGATGGTATTATTTTCCTTGGGTGACAGGTACCTCCATGTGACCCCAGTGCATGCCAGGACAGGTCTGTAGGCTATCTGTACAACGACAGGGCCTCCTGCTGTCAACTCGCCTAAGAGACAAATTTCTACCCCTCTGTGCTGGGATAAAATGTCAGCCCCAAAGGAGGGTGGCTCTGAATCCAGTGGACAGCTGCCACAGTGATTCTGCTTGACCCCAGCTACCCAAAGACCTGTGTAGAGGTGCCTGATAGACTTAGGGCTACAGGTAAAAACTGAAAGAGCCATTTTCTCAATAGCAAATGATGACAGGGAACCCTGGCAGGTCACTTTGGTAGCCTATTGTCATTTCATCTACCTGTAGAAAGCCACCTTGTCAACTTGCAGGCCTGTACTTGCATGAGAGTGGGGACCCTTGGCATGCAGTGCTGAGGAGAATGACAGGGGCTCTTGGGGTGGTGACAGACAGATGCTACTTGGGAAGACTGGTCAGCTTGAGTGAGGATCTCACAGTGAATCCCCCGTGGGGCTTCACAGAAATACACGGGATGTGTTTTGTTACTGAAAATTCATTGGAGGCCTACGCTGCAAGCCTGTATGACAATGGGGCCATTTATGTCCCAGGTGGGGCTGGGGATGTGGAGGTTGCCTTACTGAGCTGCTGTGTTCTGGGGTGAGCCAGGATGCAGTCACCTGATATGTTTGAGACCCTGTAAGAAGAAGGTCCAGGATGCTTCATGGACTTGAATGGAAGGCCTATCACCAGTGTTCCACATGGCAAGGGGCCCAGGGGATGCTCAGGAAGGGGTCCTCGTCATGATAGTGACCACCGGAGGACCAGGACCCAAGTGCTGCCTTACAGTTAGGCAGAGATTGGCCAATGGCTTTGGCAGTTGATCTGAAAGCACTGGGAGTGTTTTCAAACGTTGTGAAGCAATTCCTGGCTAGAAGGAGGTGACTCATGGGAACTTGTGTAGTTGTTTATTGACATAAAGGCTAGAGGATCCATGCACCTCTGGGCAGCCTTCATCAGGTACCCCTGTCACCACCCAACACTCTAGTCAGCAGGCACTTGCAACAGGATACACACACAACTGAGTCAGGCTGAGATAGTCTTCGGGTTCTCACAGACTCCATGGTGACTATTTTCAACAGAAGTTTGCTGCTCACCTCATCCTGGGGTAGTTGCATGTCTCATATCCTCATTAGATAGAACAGGTCTGGAGATGTTTCCTGAACACTATGAAACATGAAGACTCTGGCCCTTAGCAACCTGTCCACTGTCAGGAATTCTCATGTTGTAAGAACCAGTCCCTGTGTCAGGCTCTCGGGGCTCCAGGCAATGTGTCTGGAGCTCTGCCTCCCAAAGAGTCTGGGTGAAAGCCCCAAATGGTCACTGAGTGACCCTCAGCTTCCAGGAAGCCCCCAAGGATGTAAAAAGGATGAACAAAGACATGCTTTCAGAGTAAGTCTCACCTGTGCTTGAGAAACATCCACTGTTGTCAAACAAAAATGGATTTGGGGAAACTCATTAAAATTGTAGCACCATATTTTACAAAAGAGAATGTGGCTGGTCACTTGTTCCTCCGGCCTCAAGTGTGCTGGAAGGCTTAGTGTTGAAAGTCAGCATGTGGTAATGACATGAAATCAAGAAGCCTATAACTAGAAATTGTTATTAAGACCATTTATTTATTTATTTTTTGAGTCGGAGTCCCGCTCTGCCACCCTGGGTAGGATAGAATGCTGTGTTGTTATAGTTCACAGTAACCTCAAACTCCTGGGCTCAAGAGATCCTCTTGCCTCAGTCTCCCAAGCAGCTAGGACTGCTTGGTACCCACCACAATGCTCGGCTAGTTTTTAGGAGAGGTGGGGGTCTCGCTTGGCTCACACTGGTCTTAAACCCATGAGCTCAGAGGATCCACCTGCTTCAGCCTCCCAGACTCCTGGGATTATAGGCATGAGCCACTGTGCCTGGCCCAATGCTTTTTTAAAAAAACAAGTTTGGCTGAAGTTACATAGGAGCTCTTCCTACACACCAGTAAAAAGGGCAAGTGTAATTCTGGGAGCACACTGAATGCTCCAGGTAGTTCCAGGTAAAGTAGAAATTAGGATGATGTGGTCTTCTGACAAGGTGACTGGCAGTCCTCGGGCAAATGGTTACAGTGTGATTGGGGAATCTGTGCAAACCGCAGTAACACACCAGGCTGAATGGAGAAGGGACTAAAGATCCCCTCTAATGAGAGCCTGGGGCTTGCCTGGGAGCCTCTCAAGCCTCTTTGTCCTGTTTTACCCTGCCTTGGGGTCTGGTGTCACTTTGGCAGCATAGAACCAATTGTCCTGGGACTCTTCCTACCTCATGGCTCATGGAAGCTGGAGAACAACGTGGATACCACTGCCCTGGTCTCAGCACCATCTCTCTACCCGCTCACCTGTCTACCGGTCTGCTAACCAGAAGCAGGAGCTGATTTAATAGAAGATACTAAAGCACCAGTGAGGTCTGGCACCCCTGCAGGCTGATGCAGGGTTCGCCTTTTCTCCCTGTGTTTGGTGATGGTAGCAGGGCTGTCCTAGAAACTTTCTATGAAGGGCACCCTGGGGACTTCTGACTCACAGGCTATCAATTTTCAGGAGGCTCACAGTGGCTCTCTACTTACCTAGGCAGCTGTATCGGCCATCTTTCTAATGATTGGCCCCCTTGGGGGGCAAAACTGTCCCTTGGTGGCTCTTGATTTGGCTTAGAGTTCATCTTGATGGACAGTCCATAGGGAAGGGAAGCAAAGAAGTAAAACAATGTTTGAGGAGTTAAACTGTAAATACCTCATCATGCTCGCAGGAGAGATACGTGCGTCTACATTGTGCAAATGAGTTTAATTCCTGTTTAAAGGGCTTCCACTTAAATCCTCCTCTTATCCCTAAAGCAAGATAAAATTACCAGACATGTGGGGAATTTGAAGTGTAAAATCCTTCTTAAAGAGAATTACTGTTTGCAATGAGAGAATAGCACGGAGGCAGAGGCTCCAGCACGAGGCCTGAATCTGTACATTTGAATTCCGTCTATACAGTACTTCTTCTTTCATGTCTTCATCTCAAATGAGATGACTTGGACTTCGGGATATCACAGCCAAGAAAATTAGTTCAGAACCAAGAGGACGACCTAGGCAAGCATTCGGACCAGTTTGCCAGCATCTCACTTTTAATGATGCAACTGCAGATGAGTGTAGGTTTGTAATTAGGAGACAGAACAGATGGCAAAGACTTAGTTTAAAGTGTTCATTAAAATAACCTGCACTGCCAAGTTATTGCTCCCTGCTAGGAGGCTGCTGCTCAGTTGAAATGTGTTGCACTGAGATGGGATGTAGGAAAAGATCAGAGCAGGAAGGAAGAGAACGTAATTGTTTCCCAGTTGTCTGTCAGTCTCCAGATGTGCGTGGTATGGAACTCACATTTCTGTAATCAAAAGTCGTTACAGGAAACCTGACATTCTCTTCAAATTTTTTGTCAGATAAATACACATGGTCTCTTAGCACTGTTCCGACAAAAGCAGTATCCCCACTCTGGGAGTCTGGCTCAGCCTCTTAGAGGGAGCCTGAGTGCACCTGTGACCCTTTCTTTGTCTGCAGGCAGGAATTAAGGACCAGTTTCTCAGAACAAGAGGAGTGAGGGCATGTCACTTCTGAGATTAGGCTATAAGAACCCTGGCTGCTAAAGGCTGGGAAAGTTGTGTATGTGGGGGGGGGGGGCTGGTCAATGGGCACAAACATACAGTTGGGAGGAACAAGTTTTCACGTTAGACAGCAGCCTAGGGTGACCGTCACTGACGTCAATGCACTATACATTTCAGGACAGCTACAAGGGAAGGCTGGAAATGTTCCAATACTCAGAAATGGTGAGTGCTGCAGGGGGCAGGCGCCCCGAGGACCCTGACTTGGTCATTACACCCTCTGTGCATGTAACAAAATACCACATACACCCCACAAATACATACAAACATTACGGAACAGTAAAATTTTTTAAAATACTAGTTTCCGTCTTGGAGGCCCTCTGCCTTGTCCGCTGTGAGGGAAGCCACCAGCTGTGCCATGAGCTGTCCCGTGAAGGGTCTAGGTGTGAGGAACTGATGTCCCTACCAACAGCAGGGAGGACCCAACGTTAGCATAGCCACATGAAAGAGGTGACCCTTCCCAAGCCAAGCTCTGGCAATAGACCCGTGAGGGACCTTGGGCCAGAGGCACCGCTGAGGCCCAGCCAGATGCCTGCCCCATGCACGTTTGGTAATGCACGTTTGGTAATGATCGATGCTATTTCTTTAAGTATTGACCAATTTGTTATGTAGCAATAGGCACCGAATACTATACTCAAGATGGGAGAGCTCGGAAATCTAAGGCTTATTTCCAATTTTGTTTTCTCATTTTATGTAATTGTGGTTGATCAGTTGGTTCCTGGAATCTCAGTGAGAACACAGGACGGGAGGCCTTGCCAAAATATTCAACAGTAATTTATTTGGTTGAACTTCAGTACATAACGGAAATGTCAAATTGGTCCTCTAGCAAGTAAAAGAGACTCATTAGCTTTAGAATAGATTATCAGGAATCATGTGCTATCATATCTATGACTGTCAGTGCAAAAAATGTGCACGTGCGTGTTGATCATCACATCTGTGTAATCCATCCTGGATTCATATGTGGAGCATGTACATGCACACACACGCGCACGCACGCACACACACGTGCACACACACGCACACACACGTGCACACACACGCACACACATGCACACACATGCAGACACGCACACACACGCACACATGTGCAGACACGCACACATACACACACGCGCGCACACACACGCACACGCACGCACGCACGCACACACACGCACACATGTGCAGACACGCACACACACGCACACATGCGCACACACGCGCGCGCACACACACAGATCTGCTGCAAGAGAGAACTTACCGCATTGCATCCTGGACTTGCTTTACATAATTTCTATGAACAAAACTCCACTCTGGAGCCCTGTTTTTGAGACATAGAAAAAGGAACCCCTGACCTTCTCATCTTACTGGGGCTCCTTTGAGACTATTTTCCTTACTCGTCCCCTTCTTTATAGTCCCTAATTTGGGGATCCCGTAGTTCTGCTTCCTTGGAACCCTTCTGTCTTTGTGTTTTCTCTTTAGCTGACTGACCCCGGCTCAGCTCTGCTGAGTAAACGCCATGTACTGTGTGGGCTGAGGGCTGCAAAACTGTGTTCTGCCTTGAGCTCCACACTCATAAATCCTGACATCACCACGCGCATGTTTAAAAGGAACATTCAACAGAAATGCTCAGAACAAACTCTTACATTTTCCTGCCAAATTCCCCTCAGCTTCCCACCTTTGTAAGTGGTGTGCTCCCTCAGTTCCCCACACGCCACACAGCCCATCCAGCAGTGTGGTTTGTGGGCCTGACCTGGAAAGCACACACCAGATATGGCTTGCTTTACCCCCTCCACCCCACCACCCACAGCTAAGCCACCAACGTTGTGTGTCTGTGCCACGGTAATGACCTTGGCACTACCTTTATAGTCTATTTCCCATACAGTAGCCAGAGTGGGGCTTTAAAGCCCTATGTTAGATTACGTCATTATGCTGCCCAACCTTCTAGCATGTCCCCGTGACACCTACAATGAAAAGCAAACACGTCTTCACAGTGTTACCAATGTCAGTGTGATCAAGCAAAGATAAGTCAACAATGGGATCAGTAGGGAAAACGTAGTGAAGAGTTGAGGCCATGGGCACCAACAGATGGTGCTCCCCCAGGGTTAAAATCCATAGTGATGGCTAAGCGCCTTACCTACGTTCCCTCCTAAGAGTTAGGTGTTGTGTATGCCCACTTTACAGATGAGGACATGCGGCAGGGGGGGTGTCAGGGGAAATCCAGAGAGTTTGAGGTTGCTGTGAGCCACAATGGCGCTACAGCACCCTACCCAGGGTGACAGAGTGAGGCTCTATCTCAAAGAAAAATCAAAAAGAAAGTTTGTTTGTAGTCCTCTCTTCATTCTTCTTCTGAAGCTGGTGTTATTTTATATGTGATATCTTGATATCTCAGGCCTTGATTTAAAAAAGTAATGTTAACAACTTGGTTCTGACAACAGATGAATATTATGACATCAAGCTGGATTTTCAACAGAACTCAACTCAGAAAACTACCAAAGGCCAGCGATGGATTTAATGAAAAGGGAACAGATCCCCCAAATCAAATTACACTTTGACAATAGAAATGACAATAGAACCTTAATTTACTAATTTGATATAGCTGCTACTTACTGAGAAATTATAAATAAAAAGAGACTGTTGGAGGACACAGACTCTGGTGGTCATGAAAGCCCCGTGTGTGGTCTGATGAGGTGACGGAACAGAAGCTTCTAAACAGCCAAGAGAGATCGAGAGAGAACACCCCGAGGAAGGCCCAGCCTGCACCTGCCTCTCTGGGCTAAACACAACTGTGCAGCCCAAAGTCCAGTCCCCTTGGCCCTTTTCTGAAGGGACAGCCTGCTGGGCTGGTGCCGTTCTGCCTTTTAACTCTTAGCTGGAGCCTGGCTGCTGCAAATGTCCATAATTATGGAAAATCCACTCGTTTTCTGCTCTGTGGTTGAAATAATGACAGTCTCTTTTTATTACTGTTCTAATGGCTCCTTGTTCAGAATCTCTGCAATAGTATTCATGATGATGGAGGGGTCTCATTGCACATTGGGGGACATCCCTATATATCACTGTGAGAGCAGGTGGGGAGTTGACAGGGTGACAAAGAGCTGCAGCAGTCCCTGGGAGCATGGGGCAGAAGGGAGCCTGGGCAGGAGGGAGCCTGGGCAGGAGGGAGCCTGGGCAGGAGGGAGCCTGGGCAGGAGGGATTTGGGGCAAGAGGGAGCCTGGGCAGGAGGGATTGGGGGCAAGAGGGAGCCTGGGCAGGAGGGAGCCGGGGCTGGAGGGAGCCTGGGCAGGAGGGAGCCTGGGCAGGAGGGAGCCTGGGCAGGAGGGAGCTGGGACAGGAGGGAGCTGGGGCAGGAGGGAGCCTGGGCAGGAGGGAGTTGGGGCAGGAGGGAGCCTGGGCAGGAGGGAGCCGGGGCAGGAGGCACGGGCTCTCTGCAGAGTTGCTCATTCAAGGGAGATCTTTACCTCCAAACTGAGCCCCACACCTCAGCACGGGCAGTGTGCCTCCTAAATGCATGGCTTTTACCCTAACAGTACTCATTAAATATGAAACATTTTACTTAGCCCCTAAAAGTAGCTGGTTTCCAGAAATATATGTACCCCAGTCTCTAAAATGGAATAAATAACTGTGAAATATAAAACACATAAAATACAGCACAGACACAATAAACATCCACAGTACAAGCAAGACAGATGAGGCTGCTCATTATGAGGGCCTAAAACAGCCGTCCTGCCTCATCCTGGAGGAAGCGGGTGTGTGTTCAAGGGTTGGCAGGGCAGAGGGGTGGCACTTGTAGTTTTCCTGGGTTTCTCACTGCACTTGTGCCTTTAACATGAGAGCCGATTGTTTTCATCCCCACGTCCAGTCCTTTGAACGCACACCCCCAGAGATGAATAGTGCAACTGCTCAGCTGCGATTGTGCAAAGGGTTTGAGAGCTGTGACTGAGAGGCGGGCAGAGTCTGAGAGGCGGGCAGAGGCTGAGAGGTGGGGAGAGGCTGCAAGGTGGGGAGAGGGTGGGAGTTGTGCAGAGGCTGAGAGGTGGGGAGAGGCTGAGACTTGTATAGAGGCTGAGAGTCAGGTAGAGGCTGAGAGTTGTGTAGAGGCTGAGAGGCAGGTAGAGGGTGGGAGTTATGTATAGGCTGAGTCAGGTAGAGGCTGAGAGGTGGGTAGACACTGGGAGGTACTGATGAGCGTCCTGAGGAAGAGCACACAGGCCCTGCCCTGTGCAGGAAGGACAGGTACGTGAGCAAGACGTGGGGGTGAAGCCCAAGGTCCGCCCGCTCTTTGCCTGAAGCCAATTTCTTTTCACCTGGTAAC
Organism: Galago senegalensis; assembly: GCA_963575145.1. Lineage (NCBI taxonomy): Eukaryota > Metazoa > Chordata > Mammalia > Primates > Galagidae > Galago > Galago senegalensis. The sequence continues at coordinate 11,132 of CAUYTI010124375.1, read as the reverse complement.
AAATGAGCCACAGATGGTGTGTCCAGAACAGTGATCTGGGTGCACCTGGAGAGACGGCAGCTTGGGCCCACCTGCGGCGGCTCCACCAGGCGGCAGAGCCCCCGCCCCCCGCCTGCCTTCCCTCTTCTCCTGCTCCCAGTTTGGGACCCTCACCATCCACCTCCAGCAGTCATCAAGCAGCCTCTCGTATTTTTCCCCACAGGGGGTTCCTCAAATTCAACTCTGTTGTCAGCTGTCAATAAGGAAGGGCTTAAGGCAGCTCACAGCACTGAGCAGCAGGGCGGCGGGGCTGGTGTTCTGCTGCCAGCCCTCCTTTATGAAGAGGGGACGCTTGTCACTTCATCATCGCTCAGGTGTGTTGTCAACTGTGACACAGCTGTGACCACTATCATTCCAGAACTGACACTGAAGGAACACAGAGCCCCATGCTCTACCACTGTGTGAAAAGTCAGACTCACTACCTTCCTCTGACCGTCTGGGAGCAAGAAGAGAAAGCTGAGGACGTATGTGGCTGATGCTCGAAATGGACTGACTCGATGGGGCTGACGTGAAACATACAACTTATCACAGCTCGTGAACTTTTCCTTGGGTTATTGTAGTTGTAGGTGCATACAGTTAAATGAAACATCCTAAATGCATAAACTAGTGGGGTATAGTTTAATTCTTGTTTTAAAAAAGAGAGAAGTTGGGCAGTGCCTGCGGCTCAAAGGAGTAAGACGCCAGCTCCATATGCCAGAGGTGGCAGATTCAAACTTAGCCCTGCCAAAAAAAAAAAAAAGAAAAGAAAAACTGGCAAAAAAAAAAAAAAAGTTGTGACCTCAATATTCAAGCATTATTCTGAAAAAAGCCAGAACTAAAATGTTCTTTCTAGTGCCCTGCCCCACTCTCCCATCACATGAGAACATTCTAGAAAAGAAACACACAACACGACAGAGAGAGGCCCCACATTCAGTGCAGGCCAGTCAACTCTCTCCTGGGAGGCACTGCTGCTTTTACTGCCAGGTAAAGTCATTTTCATGAGGGTGGATAAAGAGAGAAGATTTTGATGTCACCATAGAGTTAGTCAGAAGATTCCAGAACATGGGTTTCTGGATAGGTAGAAAAGAAAACAGAAAAGATGTCAAAACATTTGAATGTGATGGGGGTTGGAGGAAGGCAAGGGGGGCTGATGATGTTTAAGGAGCCTGAGGGCTTTACTTGGGATGAAGAAGGCCAGTGCCTCTGGTCAGTCCCCTGTCTCCAGATGCCCCGCTGGAGATGCCGTCACCTCTGCACGAGGTGCCCAGGCTGCCCGCATTGGTGCACTGAGCACTCCCTCCTCTGGGGACGTATAAAAGGCAGTTTCTGGGCATGGAGATGGGATGAGGTGGCCCTTCCTGATTCATTACTGAGATGAGAAAGGAAGCTGCCCTGTGCACTGGGAGGTGGAGGAACAGGCCTGGCGGGGACCAGTGCCCTGCACAGCTCAAGCAGAATCCCCTGTGTGAGGGAGAATGCAGATGTTTGAAACCATGTGTCCTCTCAGACTTTGTACATTGGGACCTAGTCCCAGTGTCATGGTGTTAAGAGACAGTGCCCCATGAGCGGGACTGCTGCTCTTAGCAAGATGGTTGGGGAAGGCCCTTCTGCCTTCCAGCCTGGGGGACGTAGTGACCAGGTGCCATCTTGGAAGCAGAGAGCAGCCCTGACCAGCCCCCACATCTGTCAGCACTTTCTTGTACTTCTGACCCTCCAGAACTGCAAGGAAATAAAATCTGTGGTTTATGACTTGCCCAGCCTGGAAGATTTTTATAGAAGCCTGAACAATCTAATACAACCAGGTATATCCATTTTCCTAGCACCTCCGGTTTCCATTTCTGAAGAACCTGGGACTGAGGAGGCGTGAAGGAAGGCACTGTCTCACCTGCCCCACGCTGGAACCTGGGACTGAGGAGGCGTGAAGGAAGGCACCGTCTCACCTGCCCCACACTCCACAGCGTCTCTACCCAGTTTTCATGGGCAGGACACCCCATGAAGAAGTAACTGTTCCTGGTTAGTGTGACAGCTGTGGCATCAGGTGAGGGGCTACAATACCCACCTGATACAGACCATGCATCGTGCCACAGTCGTCTTCACCATCCGTGTCCAGAATTCTTTCTGTCCTCCCCACCTGCAACACCGTGACCACTGGACACTGCCTCCTCATCCTCCTTCTCCCAGCCCCAAGAAACCCATTCCACCTCTGTCATCAGGAATTTGACCCCTCTAGACACTTCATGTAAGTGGAGTCAGACGTGTCTGTCCTCTGTGAGTGGCTCAGCTCACCTCGCACATGTCCTTGAGATCCATCCATGCCCTACCATGTGCTAAAGTTTCCTTTCTAAATTTGAACAATAATTCACATGTGCATGCTCCACATTTTGTGTGTGATTTGTATGTCAGTGGAGAGTGAGCTGCTTCCACTCTGGGCTGTTGTGATAAGGCTGCTGTGGACATAGGTACAAACACCCCTCTGAGACCCTGCTCTCAATTCCTCAGGGTTTGCACTGGGATGGCTGGATCATGGGGAAACCCCACAGGGGCCCTTTAAGACTTAAAGGTGCCACCCGATTAAGACCTGTCAGGTTGTTGCTTTTACTCCCCTGGCTCCCTGCTCCCACTTCCCTCTGTGCCCGGAGGCTCTAACCTCCAGGGAAGGCCACACCCAGCCCCTACCATTAGAAACATCCAGAGATACTTTATGAAGAGACAGCTGTTTCCATATCCAAACAGGACAAGCCAAGTCCAACTCACAAAATCATTATTTCCATATGTTAAATCAGTCCTTGAAATCTAACCATTCTCAAATATTAAAAGCATCTGCTTGACCACTGGCATCTTTTCTATGACTGGTCAAGGCCACGCCAGTATTTTGCTGATTATCAGGTAGAAATAGGTTTGGTGGTGTTCCCTATGACAGAGCTCATGTTTCAACCTCCAGCCAAATGAGATACATAGAGTGATATTTTTATTCTTTTGGTTTTTTAACTTTAAACTGTAAAAATTCTTTTTTCTTTTTTCTTTCTTTCTTTCTTTCTTTCTTTTTTTTTTTTTTTTTTTTTTTTGAGACAAAAACTCACTTAATCACCTTTTGGTAGAGTATTGTGGCATCACGGCTCACAGCAACATCAAACTCTTGGGCTAAAGTGATTCTCTGGCCTCAGCTTCCCAAGTGGCTGGGACTACAGGTGCCCACCACAATGCCCAGCTATTTTTAGAGACAAGGTCTCCCTCTGGCTCAGGCTGGTCTTGAACCCATGAGCTCAGGCAGTCCACCCACTTTGGCCTCCCAAGTGCTGGGATTACAGGGGTGAGCCACCATGCCCTGGAAGAATTAGAATCTTCACTTGGAACAATGTTACAAAAGGTTAGCACCTCCTCAGGGAGAACTCTGAGCCTGTAAGGACTGGCTCTGGACCTGCTATAACAAATAACCCCTGACTTGTTGGCTTAAAACAACACATGATTAGCCTTTCACAGTTCTGGAGATGACAAGTCTAAAATGGGTCTCACCAAGGCAAAACCAAGGTGTCAGCAGGGTTGTGCTCCCTCCCAAGGATGTAGAGGATGGTCCTTTCCCTCACTCTGCCCCCAGAACTGCATCCTTGTATTCCCCGGGGCATGGCCACCTCCACTGCAAGACCAGGAGCCTCAGAGAGCCTCTCTCTGGGACCCTGTTTCCCGCACATGGCGTCTGTCCTATGGCAGTCAAACCTGGCTCAGCCTCCCCCTCCCACACCTGTGATGGCTCTCAGAAGCCACCATGTAATTCTGGACAAGCTGTACATCTCAAGATCCTCAACTTAGTCACACACACAAGGAAATTCTTCCCCCATGACATCTTTGGGGGGCAGTCTTCCTCTTGCCACACTGGAGCTCTCTGATTCTAGCTTTGTGAGGCCTGACCTCCTGTACTGGTCCTGTGATGTCCCTGTCCCCTTCCCCTGGCACAGCCCCTGGGACAGGCTTCAGTAGATGTACCTTTACATTTCTGCTTTATTTGGGTTCCTTTGGCTAAAAGAAACAAAGATAAGGTTAGTAACTGTAGTAGAGAAAGAAATGCATGATAAATATAATAGCACCTTTGGAAAGTTTAAACATTTCTGTTAGAAAATGTTAGACCTAATAAAAATTTCATGGATTGCCAAGACATAAAATAAATATACCGAGAATCAATTACATTCTTCCATACCAATAGTAACCTGGAATGCATCATTTATAAGGAAATTCTATTTGCAATAGAAACAAAAATATGAAATATTTAGAAACCAAATTAAGAGGCAATGCATGACCTTTATCCAGAAAATGAATAACATTTTTCTTGAGAAATATGAAATCTTCTCTCTCTGACTCTACTCCCCTCTACTTCTATCTCACAGAATTTCTCTCCTCTGTCTTACTTTGTCTCCCTCTAACATACCTGTGATGGCTTTAGATGAAGAATCTGAGACTGCCCTCTGTAGGCTGGAGGGCTGACTATGATAATGTCAGTTATAAGCATGGTAATTGATGGGTTCCACTTAGTTTGAGTATAAGTTTTCCATGAAAAATTAACGCTTTTAAAATTTATCAATAAGAACAAAACTACAAAATGTTTTTATAGTTTTGAAAACTACAGTTAAAACAAAAGAACTATTGGAAAAAAGTACCAGTATGGTCAGGAATGTGGCTATAGGAGCACAGAGACCAGGTTGAAAGCAAGTCCTCCCCTTCAGAACTGGGCCTTTGAACCAGCTGTCGCAACCCAGAGAAGTTACCTACCTTGTACATCAGAGATAAGTCAACATCCACAAAGGTATTCCTAAAGGCAATATTAGGAAGTGTTTAAATAGAACTGAGTACTACGTGCTCTGGAAAGTGCATCTGACGACTTAAAATGTGTTTCTTGTGATTCTATAAACAATGTTTTAACATGAAGACTTTAAGTAACATTTCAGGGCAATAGAGTAGGGAAATTAGTATATTCAAAACAGTGCACTGGTTTATTTCATATAAAATTAAATATGCAGTGAAGGAACACTTAATTAAAATCAATTTCAACTATGTCACAGAAAAATTAATGTGTTAAATTTGGTGAAAAGCACCTAAAAGTAATATTCTCCTTCAAAAGTGAGAAACTGCATTATTTGGAAATCCTATTCTTTTAACGTGTTCTGTAACCATTTTTTATTAAGGAGTAATGAACTCAAGGGTGAGCTGAAGCAGGCAGGACCCCCAGTGTCCCTAAGTGCAAAAACAGGAATCAAGCTAGTGAAGCAAACGGGGGCACAGGAGTGTGCACAGTGGTGAGTGAGAATGTGAGGTGCAAATTGAGCACAGGAGTGTGCAGAGTGGTGAGTGAGAACGTGAGGCGCAGACACGAGCACAGGAGTGTGCACAGTGGTGAGTGAGAACATGAGGTGCAGACACGAGCACAGGAGTGTGCACAGTGGTGAGTGAGAACGTGAGGTGCAGACACGAGCACAGGAGTGTGCGCAGTGGTGAGTGAGAATGTGAGGTGCAAACACAAGCACAGGAGTGTGCGCAGTGGTGAGTGTGAATGTGAGGTGCAAACTCAAGTACAGGAGTGTGCACAGTGGTGAGTGAGAACGTGAGGTGCAGACACGAGCACAGGAGTGTGCACAGTGGTGAGTGAGGATGTGAGGTGCAGACACGAGCACAGGAGTGTGCACAGTGGTGAGTGAGAATGTGAGGTGCAGACACGAGCACAGGAGTGTGCACAGTGGTGAGTGTGAACGCGAGGTGCAAACTCAAGTACAGGAGTGTGCACAGTGGTGAGTGAGAACGTGGGGTTCAGACACAAGCACAGGAGTGTGCGCGGTAGTGAGTGTGAACGTGAGGTGCAGACATGAGCACAGGAGTGTGCACAATGGTGAGTGTGAATGTGAGGTGTAAACGCAGGCACAGGAGCGTGCACAGTGGTGAGTGTGAATGTGAGGTGTAAACGCAGGCACAGGAGTGTGCACAGTGGTGAGTGAGAACGTGAGGTGCAGACACGAGCACAGGAGTGTGCGCAGTGGTGAGTGAGAATGTGAGGTGCAGACACAAGCACAGGAGTGTGCGCAGTGGTGAGTGTGAACGTGAGGTGCAGACACGAGCACAGGAGTGTGCGCAGTGGTGAGTGAGAATGTGTGGTGCAGACACGAGCACAGGAGTATGCACAGTGGTGAGTGAGAACGTGAATCACAGACGCGAGCACAGGAGTGTGTATGGTGATGAGTGAGAATTCGAAGTGCAGATGTGAGCCCAATATTTTGCACAGTGGTGAGTGAGATCATGAGGTACAAGCACAAGCACAGGAGTGTACAAAGGGATGAGTGAAAATGTGAGGTGCAAACGTGAGCACAGGAGTGTGCACAGTGGTGACTGAGATCCTGAGGCATGGTGGTTATGTATAAACAAGCAGTGAACAAATGGAGCAATGAGAGGGGAAGAGCAGCTAGGGGTTACCGGTGTGAACAACTACAGGTGGGATATCCTAACCTGAAAAGCTCAAGATGAGGAGTGTTTGGGGTTCAGATATTTTCAGATTTTGGAATGCTGTACTTGCATTGTACTAACCTAGTTCAGCTTCCCTAATCCAAAAACATGAAGTCCAAAATTCGCCAATGAGTGTTTTCTTTCAGCATCACATTGGCAAAAAGTTTTGAATTTTGGAGCATTTCTGATTTCACATTTTTGGATTTAGATATACTCAATTTGGAGGTCTTTCAGGAAGTCTCACTTTGCAAAATTTACTAAAAGAAAAATTCTCTGGTTACCCTTGGATTCCTTTTCCTCACCTCCATGCTTCCTACATACGTGGGTGGTTGGAAATGTCTGGGCACTGACTATACCCTAACTTACCCTGGGAGGAGCATGGAGGTGCAGGTCCCACACCGGACACATCATTGCTCCCATCAAAGCCTTCTGTGTCTTCTCTTTCCACCCAGAGGAGAAGCCTGCAGGGTGCTGTCGGGCCTCAGCTCCCTCACGTCCACTGGGGCCACTTCCAATGCCAAGGAAACCTCCGCCCTACTCTCATGGCCTGGAGAGCACTCTCTGGATCTTCACACAGCTCCCTCCACCCTCTTCAGAAGTCCTCTCAAATGTGTCCTGCTTTCCACAACAACTTAACAGGCACAAAAATGAAATGACAATTTAACAGAATTGTAAACGTCCTCATCCTGACCTGCGTCCTTCTATCTTCCCCTGCACTTTACTGTTCCCTGCAGGTTCAGTCCCCAGCCAGGGATGGAGAGTACTGCCTGAGCTCTGCCTCCTGTCAAACCGCCTGAGCTCTCCCTCCTGTCCTACTGCCTGAGCTCTACCTCCTGTCCTGTGCCCCTCACCAACATCTCATGGAAAAATTATTCAACATGAAACTGTCCCTATATAATTACCCCCATTATATATTGCCCTATAATAATAATGGAAACTTGGCTCAGCGCCTGTGGCTCAAGTGGCTAAGGCGCCAGCCACATACACCTAAGGTGACGAGTTCGAATCCAGTCCAGGCCGCCAAACAACAATGATGCTTACAACCAAAAAATAGCCAGGCATTGTGGTGGGTGCCTGTAGTCCCAGCTACTTGGGAGGCGGAGGCAGGAGACTCGCTTGAGCCCAGGAGTTAGAGGTTGCTGTGAGCTGTGATGCCACAGCACTCTACCCATGGCACAGCTTGAGGCTCTGTCTAAAAAAAAAAGAATAATGGAAACAAGAAATGCAATAAATGTAGTGTGCTTGAATCATCCCCACACCACCCTCACCCTTGGAAAAGTTGTCTTCCCTGAAATGGGTTCCTGGTGCCAAAAAGTTTGGGGGCCCCTGCTGCATGGCCCTTGTCATCTGGAATACTATGCTTCCCGCATGTTTGCTTTTCTCACCCTGGTGTGGGCCCTATGTGGAGGGGTGGCCAGGAGATGCCTCACTGTCCTCTCCCTTCCAGGGACAGCTGCTGCTCAGGGCATAGGTGGATGAAAACCAAGATCTTGGTGCTGCAGATACGGCACGTGGTGAGGGCCTGCTCCCTGGTGCATGGATAACCAGCTTCGTGTTGTGTTCTCACATGGGGGAAAGCAGGGAGAGGGAGGTAAGCTGTCTTGTTTCTCTTCTTCATGGACACTAATTCCATTTCTGAGGGCCCCACCCCCATGACCTGGTTATTTCCAAGACCTCATCTGCTAAGGCCACCCCACTGGGGATATCAGTTTCAACATATAAATTTTGAGGGAATCTGCACACTCAATATACAGTGACTCCACCTGTTTTCTCAGATTTAGAGTAACCATTGATTAGGGTGTCGAGCAACTGTATGGGCCTTCTTCATAATAAAGCAGAAAATGCCAGGGAATGTTGTGGATTTGCATCATTTTGAAATCGGTAATGAGTTTTGAGTAAGGAATGAAATTATACTGACCTGTTGCCAGAGTAGAGAAGTTGGACTATTTTGTTAGTATTTGTAGCTAGAAATACAATGTGGGAGAAGTCTCACATTATCTGGGTATTTAATATGACATTATTAAGACATGCAGATTGAGGAAAGAATGATCAATTGCACTAAGAAACTTAACCCATCTAAGAAATTCTCAACTGATTTTAACTTAAAACTGTGCTGTAACATAAGCATGAGGGAATGGGAGGTGAGGCCAGTATTATTATAAGCTTATTCCCTGTGCCATCCCAAAGCTGTAAGACAGTGTCGGCTGCAAGAAAAGCTGCTCCATTTCCTTGTGTTCCTTATAAGAGAGATTGTCTCTCACACATACACAAATACACACTCACAAAATTAGGAGAAAACAGAACAAAACATTTATGTTATCTCACTGATTCCCAAAGGCACGATTCTAATTGTACTTAAAATTTTGACATTTGGCTAAAAGAAATTAGAGCAAAGTTAATGTTATGATGGTTTAATTTTCTTACAATGTATCCATTTCTCTGATCTACTAAATATTGCAGAATTACATTGGATTAAACTCTTTTCTTTCTTTCTTTCTTTTTTTTTTTTTGAGACAGAGTATCACTATGTTGCCCTTGGTAGAATGCTGTGGCATCACAAAGTGATTCTCTTGCCTCAGCCTCCCAAATAGCTGGGACTACAGGTGCCCACCACGATGCCCACAATGCAACTTTTTGTTGCAGTTGTCATTGTTGTTTGGCAGGCCTGGACTGGATTTGAACCCACGAACTTTAGTGTATGTGACTGGCGCTGTAACCACTGTGCCGTGGACGCTGAGCCAGATTAAACTCTTACAACTTTTTCTTTTTTTCACAATCTATGTTTATTTTTCAAGACCTCTTGGTCACTGACCCATGTCTACAGTTTTTCAAAGTAAATATGGTCCTTCTAACAAAAGTAAAATCAGATGGTCCTACATAATGTTGAATACTTGGCAACTGCTTTTTAGAGATGCTCCACCCCTAAAAACCCTTTAAAACTGTATAAACTTGTAAAAATGCAGAAACACTTTTGAAAATTTTCAAGAAAACTTGGAAAAACGGCTTCGACATATTTTTTTTCCTGCAGTTGGGTCTGTAGGTTTTTAAAGATGCACAAATTCCCATAATATCCCCCTTCATTTGGTGATACACCTATTAGTGTCGCTATCAATGTGAAAGAATGTCAAGTCACTTTTTGTTTTATTTATCATAGGATATTATTTATATTCCACTTTTCCTCCTGGTCTTGTAAACTAACTGTAGCTTCCCAGAGTTTAGAAAGAATCTACTCTGAGTTAATTCATCTGGCTACGGCAAAATAACAAGCGGAGGTTTGAGGTAGAATGCCATCAGTGACCGGGGGGTCGTATTTCAAGGGCAGTGTGTGAAGTAACAGCACAGAGCCAACGACTTGCAGTCTGACTACCTCACGAGCCTTCCCTCCACCCAGGAATGCCACAAGCAGACCACAGAGCGACGTCTGCAGCACGCAGACGGGACAGTGGGAAACAGACGTGCGTTCCTCACACTCCTTCTGAGGCCGACTGTAAAAGACCACTGGCTTCTGTGGTGGGCTGCACTGTTCATGTCACTCTGGATCCCTTGGATAGAAACTGCGACAAAAAAAACCACTTATCACCACTGGGAGTGTTCCTGGTGGCAACTGTTGACCAGAAGTCTGAGTCAAGGAGCCCCTGCTTGCAACTAAATCATCACTGCAGCTGCGCTGACATGAAGACCTTGACACAGCTCTGATCTTTGATTTTCCTCCTCCTAAATGTACTGTGGATGTGCAGTCATTTATCAGTGTCATGATTCGTGAACTTAAGTTTCCCCTTCCTCTGCTCACAGAGGTTTCTGCTTTGGGAGCCAAAGTTTTGTTTTCTTTTGTGTGGGTTTTAAGTAATTAACTATTCCAATGAGAAAGGCATCTTTTCTAACCTATTGGGGAATTTTAGGAATTATTTAAGAAAATTAAACAATGACAGCAGTCTGATGCATGATTTGGTGGATTTTTAATATTTGTGGAGTTTGGGGCCATGGCTGGTTTAACTTCTACTATTTGAAATGAAATGTACCCCATCTCTACCATGATCCCTGTACACACAGCAGAGGAAAATGATTCTTCATCCTGGTTCCTTCAAAGGGGTTTTGTATTAATTTGAATTTCAAATAATTTCTCATTTCAAACACTTCAAATGGAGTTGGATAGAGTCATTTGTAAATTTGTAACATAAAATGCAGTTTAAAATGTATTAAGCACTTTGCTATAAAGGAGAAATGACAAGTCCTCATTCCTTGGCATTGTTCCAGGGACAACTGAAATGCCATTATGGGTTAAAGAGTTCTCCCCCAAAAACATATGTTGATGTCCTATCCCCTCTCTGCACCTGTGATTGTGACCTTATTAAGAAACAGAGTTGCAGGCTCAGCGCCTATAGCTCAACCGGCTAAGGCGCCAGCCACGTACACCTAAGGTGGGGGGTTCGAATCCCCAGCCCGGACTCGCCAAACAACAATGACAGCTGCAACCAAAAAATAGCCGGGCGTTGTGGCGGGCACCTGTGGTCCCAGCTACTTGGGAGGCAGAGGCAAGAGACTCGCTTGAGCCCAGGAGTTGGAGGTTGCTGTGAGCTATAATGCCACGGCACTTTACCCAGGGGGACGGCTTGAGGCTCTGTCTCAAAAAAAAA
>CAUYTI010124371.1:0-21158 GCA_963575145.1 Galago senegalensis | reverse complement strand
GGCAATCAAGAGTATCCAAATAGGAACAGAGAAGATCAAACTTTCACTCTTCACCAATGATATAGTTGTATGTCTGGAAAACCCCAGGGATTCAACTGCAAATCTCTTAAAAGTTATCAAGGAATACAATAGTGTCTCAGGATACAAAATCAATACTCACAAATCTGTAGCCTTTATATATACCAACAATAGTCAAGGTGAAAAAACAGTCAAGGACACTAAGGACACTATTCTTTTTACAGTATTGCCAAAGAAGATGAAATACTTGGGAGTTTTCCTAACAAAGGATGTGAAAGAGCTCTATAAAGAGAACTATGAAACTCAGAAAATTTGAAGATGTTAACAAGTGGAAAAACATATCATGCTCATGGCTGGGAAGAATCAACATTGTTAAATTGTCCATACTACCCAAAGCAATATACAATTTGAATGCAATCCCTATTAAAGCACCACTATCATACTTTAAAGAACTCAGAAAAATAATACTTCATTTTATACGTAATCAGAAAAAAACCTCAATAAGCCAAAACATTACTCAGAAATAAAAACAAATCAGGAGGAATCACACCAGCAGACCTCAGACTATGCTATAAATTGATAGTGATCAAAATAGCATGGTACTGGCACAAAAACAGAGAGGTGTGGAACAGGTGTGGAACAGAATAGATAACCAAGAGATGAACCTAGCTAGTTACTGTCCTTTGATCTTCAATAAGCCAATCAAGAACATTCAGTGGGGAAAAGACTCCCTATTTAAGAAATGGTGCTGGTGGCACCTGTGGCTCAGTGAGTAGGGTACCCGCCCCATAGGCTGAGGGTGGCAGGTTCAAATCTGGTCTCGGCAAAACCGTAACAAAAAAATAGCCAGTCGTGGTGAGTGCCTGTAGTCCCAGCTACTCAGGAGGCTGAGGCAAGAGACTCGCCTAAGCCCAAGTGTTGGAGGTTGCTGTGAGCTGTGTGATGTCATGACTCTACTGAGGGTGATTAAGTGAGACTCTGTCTCTTAAAATAAATAAATAAAAAGTTTTTTTAAATAGTGCTGGATGAACTGTCTGGCAACTTGTAGAAGACTGAAACTGGATCCACACCTCTCACCATTAACAAAGATAGACTCTTACTGGATAATAAATTTAAACATAAGACATGAAACTATAAAAACACTAGAAAGTGCAGGGGAAACACTCAAAGAAATCAGCTTGAGAGAATAATTTATGAGGAGGACCCCTTGGGCAATTGAAGCAACATCAAAAATACACTACTTGGACCTGATCAAACTAAAAAACTTCTGCACTGTCAATAACACAGTAAGTAAAGCAAGCTGACAGCCCTCAGAATGCGAGAAGATATTTGCTGGTTATGTCTCCAACAAAGGTTTAATAACAGAGAACTCCAGAGAGAATCCAGAGAATCCACAGAGAACTCAAACGTATTAGCAAGAAAACAACAAGTGATCCCATCTCAGGGTGGGCAAGGGACTTGAAGAGAAACTTCTCTGAAGAAAACAGGCACACAGCCTACAGACATATGAAAAAATGCTTGTCATCCCTGATCATCAGAGAAATGTAAATTTAAATCATTTTGAGATATCATCTAACTCCAGTAAGATTAACCCACATCACAAAATCCCAAGGCTAGATGTTGACATGGATGTGAGAAAAGGGAACATTTCTACACTGCTGGTGGGAATGCAAACTAATATGTTCCTTTTGGAAAGATGTTTGGAGATCACTTAGGGATCTAGAAATAGACTTGCCATTCGATCCTGCAATTCCTCTAGTAGGTATATATCCAGAAGACTAAAAATCACTTTATAACAAAGATACTTGCACTAGAATGTTTATTGCAGCCCAATTAATAATTACTAAGTCATGGAAGAAGCCCAAGTGCCCCTTGACCCATGAATGGATTAACAAATTGTGGTATATGTGCACCATGGAATATTATGCAGCCTTAAAAAGATGGAGATTTTACTTCTTTTATGTTTACATAGATGGAGCTAGAACATATTCTTCTTAGCAAAGTATCTCAAGAATGGAAGAAAAAGTATCCAATGTACTAAGCCCTACTATGAAACCAATTTATAAGCACCCACACTTCCATATGAAAGCTATAAACCAACTACAGGCCAAGATGAAGGGTAAAAAGAAGAGGGAGGGGCCTGTACCACACCTATGGTACATTTGACAAGGGTACATGTTACATGTACTAAGTGTAGAATACAAATGTCTTAACACAGTAACTAAGAAAATGTGGTGAAGGCTATGTTAACCAGTTTGATGAAAGTATTTCAAATTGTATATGAAACTAGTACATTGTACCCCATAATTGCATTAATGTACACAGCTATGATTTAATTAAAAAAGGAAGTATAAAAAGAAAATGGATGAACTACATGAATTAATCTCAAAAACATTGTATATACCACAAAAACTTTAGACTCAAATGGTAAGATGTCATATGATTTACATGAAATTATAGATTCAGCACAACTAATCAATAGTGACAAAAACTATTTCAATGGTTTTCGTGAGCTGAGGATGGGAGAATGACAGCAAAGAGAAGCTTCTATGGAAATGGAAATGATTGTGGTGGTATTTACATGGGCATCTGTAGTTTTCAAAACTCACAAAACTGTACAAATAAGATAGTTGCCTTATACTGTATGTAAATTTTACACTGATATATTTGAACAATAGAAGAATATCTTTCTCTGTCACACACACAACTTAATAAAGCTCTGGAGATAGCTGCACAAGTCAGTCACAGCAGGGGAGAAAGGTTAGAGGGAGTAACCTGTGTAAACTAGAAATGTACTCTAGAAATGTACTGGACTTTTTAGGCTTACGACACTGAACGCACATGCACACATACAACAAATTCATTCAAGTTTGAGCTGGTGTCTTTTTACCTCTTAAGCAAAGAGCTTATTTCTTTTTAAAATTAAGATTTCGTTTTTCTTTTATAATTATGTAAAGGCTTTGTTGCACACTCAGCCATTAGAAAATATATGTTTTTTGTAGTTTGTCCCACCTATGCTTTTTGTTAGGTATTATCCACAGGCTTTCAAGGTTTTTAAATTGGTTGGGGCATAATACAGCTCCTAATAAATGTTTCCTTCCACCGAGACATTCGTTCTCATGTTTTATAAACAACCTTGCCTGTGCATGTGTCCTAGGATACAGTGTTTGGTGCATTTGAGCTTTTAATTTGTATGACTAATGTCATATAATAAATTTCATTCTACATTTTCCCTCAATCTTATGTCTTTCTGATGTCTCCTTTCCCTTTCTTTCTTCTTCACATAATGCCAGTATTTCACAAATTGTTTACAACAGAATAATGTCATTATGAATCTCTTTTAAAAGATATAATGGCTCAGAAATTTACTATTTACTACCCACTTCTATCTTGAAAATTGAATTGCAACATTAAATTATTAGCATAAGGAGACATTCTTAAACTTTAATTTGCTCAGGAATGTCCATATGTATATGAATGTGAAAATTTTTATTCTCATATTTACAAAGTTTCCACAGAACAAACTTCAGAAAACAGATCAGTAGGCACATATACAAATTCATTTGCCCTTAACATTTCTTAAACTGTCTTACTTTGGTATACATTGTATCTTACTTTGGAAATACTGCCTTAGTGAACGGTCTGGGATTTTTTTTTTTTTTATCATTTCTTCATGATAGAAAGAAGAAGCCAACAACTTCTCTTTCTGAGGTAACCTTGATTTTAATAAGTTGAAATAAATCTCCTTCCTATATGCCATTCCACTTGATATTTATCCAATCTTATTGAAATTATTTTTCTAATTAGAAATTCTGAAACCACAGACAGGGTTTCATAGTTTTGGGGGTAGATAAGAATGTACTTATTTGAGGAATGAGTATTTAAATGCTAGTATTGCAAGAGTTTGGGGAGACTTTTTTTATAATCTTCAGAAAATATTCCTCCAAACTATTACCTTTGGGATATCAGATTGTGTTCATCTCTCTGATCTAGAGATATCCTATTTTAATTTGTAATTGGTATCTATAAATTTAACTAGCCCCAGTTACAAATTTTGCTCTAAATTAAACTTCTTTTATCTGACACAGTTAAAAAGGAATTCATTCGAGAGTTCAAATTCATTCATATTTATTCATCTTCAAAACATGTTTTTATTTCTCTAAACATAAAAGTCTGTGATCATTGGTAAAAAATATTCTAACCCCTCCCCAAGAAAACAAAATAAAAAATAAACAATTGAGTTATGATAACTTTTATAAAGCAAAAGATAGCATATGCAATAGAAGAAAATTTCAAAACAAACCAAAATAGATCAATAAAAGTATATACTGTATTTATGAAAAAATAAAGATGAATGCTATTTAAAAGGAATATATTGCCATTTGGGAGGTGGAAGTGGGCGGGTTGTTTGAGCTCATGAGTTCAAAACCAGCCTGAGAAAGAGTACTCAGTAGAGACCCCATCTCTACTAAAAATGGAAAAACTAGCCCAACATTCCAACATTGTAGCTGGTACCTATAGTTGCAGCTAGTAGAGAGGCTGAGACAAGAGGATTGCTTGAGCCCAAGAGTTTGAGGTTTCTGTGAGTTATGACACTATGGCAGTCTACTGAGGGCAACAGAGTAAGATTCTATCTATAAATAAATAAATAACTATTTAAAAAATAAAAGGAATATATTTTTTTTAAAAACTCTAAAAACTAGATATAGCAGCCAAAAAAGGAAATAATGCCAAACAGTAGAATGATAGACACACAAAAAATTTTAATACACAAAATGTAAGAAAATTATCAAATGAATCTTAAAATTACTGGAAGAAAAAATTAGGAACAAACAGGGAAAGTATTAAACAAATAATAACATGAAACTTCTTAGAATTGAGATAAATTACAAGTCGAAGCAGCCCACCCTGTGTTCAGAACAATAACTGGACGAAATTCTCACCAACATGCAGCATTCTGAAATTTCTAACAATAAACTAGGAAAGTTCAATAGCTTTCTGTATGTGAATAGGGATGGAACATACTGTCAATGTGGAAGAGTAAAACTCAGAGTAGCATCAGCAATTTTAAGATCAATTACAGAGTCTAGAAGATAAACTTATTACAGGGATACTTTTCAAGTTGCTGAGGAAAATTTTTTCACTTCTACATTTTAATTCAATTATCAACCAAATCACCAATTACTTCTGAGAAAGGATATTTTCAACTTAGAATAACAAAAAACCATATAACTCTCATGCCTTCTTTAGGAAGTCCATACACAGGTACCTTAGCAATAATAACATCAACACCGTCAACTGTTACCACCACCGCCAACAACTAAGAGGCAGGGACAGAGAGCAAAAGCCAGGAAATTGTTGAACCACCCTCCATCAACATCAGAAATGTCTGAATCATTCCTAAGAAGCTACTAAGTTTGGGGGACAGGGTAGGTATAGAGCAGAAAGGTCCAGGAAGAAAAGAAGCGGGGAGAAGCTTTTAAAAAATAATAAAACTATGTGGTTACCAAGGTATACAAATAACAATCACTAATGGATTTAAACAATAATACCATGGAGATGTTTGCCATGATATTAACTAATAAATTCAGTCTCGATAATGTTAATATCTAATTATTGACTCATTTTTTGATAAAACTATTGTTATAATCGGCTATTATAGACTTTACTTCTCATTTAATGACATTATATATTTGATATGTAGAAAACTACACATCTTTAAAAAAACAGTTGATGATTCTAGATGCAAGCAAACAACCATAAAGCAACCATCACAATCAATATAATAAAAATAACCATCACCTTCAAAAGTTTTCTTACGTCTCCTTTTTTTATGGTAAGAACCTGTATGAAATACAGTATTGTTAATTATAGTCACTATGCTTCACAACACATCTCTAGAATTTTTCCATTTGCATAACTGAAACTTTCTGCCCCTTGACTAGCATCTCCCTGTTTCCCCCCTTTCCTAGCCCCCAAGAGCCATTATTGTACCCTCTCCTTCTATGCATTTGACTATTTTAGATACCTCCTATAAGTATAACTAAACAGTATTTATCATTCTGTGCTTGACAAGCATAATGTTCTTCAGGTACATCATGTCATCACAAATGGTGTGAGTTCTTTTATTTATTCATTTTTATTTCAGATTAATATGAGGGTACAAATCATTAGGTTACATTGTTTGCTTTTATTTTTTTTATGGGTAAGTACGAGCCTACTGTATGTAAATAGCATTTTTTTATTTATCAGTTAAACTGTCAATGGATATTGAGGTTGCTTCTATGCCTTGGCTATTGGGAATAATGCTGCAGTGCCCATGATAGAGCAGTCATCTCTTCAAAATACTGGTTTCATGTCTTTTGGATACACACCTAGAAGTGGGATCACTTGGTCACATAGTAGTTCTATTCTTACTTTTTTAAGGAATCTCTGCACTTTTTTCCTTAGTATCTGCACCTTTTTGCAGTTCCACCAACAGTAAGTAATGATTCCAATTGCTTTATATCCTGATAACACTTATCAAAAAGATTTCTTTCTTTCTTTTCTTTTTTCTTTCCTTTCTTCTCTTTCTTTCTTTTTTTTCCCTCTGTCTTCTTTGTGTTATTTCTATCTTTTTAAATCTCACGGTGTCATCTGGGCTGGGTTGCAGTGGCATCATCATAGCTCACTGCTAGCTATCTCCAACTCCTGAGCTCAAGTGATTGTCTTGCCTCAGACTCCTGAGTAACTGGGACTACCGGCTTGCACCACCACACCAGCCTAATGTTTCTAATTTTAGTTGAGATGGAGTCTCGCATTGCTCAGGCTGGTGTCCAACTCCTGACCTCAAGCGATCCTCCCCCTTTGGCCTCTCAGAGTGTTCAGATCACAGGCTTCAGCCCCTGTGCCCGGACAAAATAATTCCTTTTCTTAATAGCTATTA
Source organism: Galago senegalensis (assembly GCA_963575145.1). NCBI lineage: Eukaryota > Metazoa > Chordata > Mammalia > Primates > Galagidae > Galago > Galago senegalensis. The sequence continues at coordinate 14,215 of CAUYTI010124371.1, read as the reverse complement.
TGATAGGTGTGAAGTGATCACTCATGGAAGTTTTGATTTGCATTCCCTGATTATTAGTGACATTGAATACCTTTTCATATACCTGTTGGCCATCTGCATGTTTTCTTTAGAAAAATGTCTTTTCAGGTCTTTTGCCCATTTTTCAATCAAGTCATTTTTTAAATTCAAATTTTGTTTTAGTATTGATTTTCAAATGTTCCTCTTATAATTTTTACATTATACACTTTTCAGACATACAGTTTGCAAAGTTTTCTCCAATTTCTAGGATGCCTTTTTCATTCTTCTCACTAGCTCTTTTTTTCTAGAGAAAGGTTTATTTTGTTTTGTTTATTTGTTTGTTTCTTTGTTTGTTTACTTGGCTTGGTTAGTGAGACTCAAAGCTAGAGACAGAGTGTTGTCAAGTAACAAATATGTTTTGTCTAGGGACCTCTTCCAGGATTCAGTAGGAATAAGTTAGCCCAAGTCACTTTTAAACCCAGAAATATCAACACAGATGTCCATGTTTGAAAACATAAGGCTGAAGGAAAAGTGGATCTTCATGGGGTAGAATTATTTATCAGGATTAATTATTTTTCTATTCCATTTTCCAACAAGAGGAAGTGGGCTTCCTTCTCCCTAAAACCAAGCAATACAGTGCTTGTTTAAGAGTATAAATCTTAAAGTCTAAAGCTAAGAAAATAATATTAAGCATGATATGAAGGGACAAATTGTAGAAAGAGGTTCAGAGGACATAAGTGTTACCTGATGTTATGAATTTAGAACTAAGGAGAAGGAATGGTGGGAGGTAGATAAGTACTCTGACTTCTAATTTGTATTTTTCAAACTATTTATCTGTATGTACATATTACTATTTAGACAAAACATGCATTATGTATATTAAAACAGTTGCATTTATGAGATTATTAAAGAAATAACAAACTACTTATTAATGAAGCAGTGTCTTAGAGGGTAGCACATCTCAGAGAACAATTTTCTAGATTATGATGATGTAGATGAACTTTGCAAACCATAATTTCTCCTCCTACACTTTGTAGTTGCAGAAAATAGACCTTAAAATATCAATAAGAAATCTGACTGTAGAGGTCTGATTTTCACTTCTAAGTTTGTTACACAGAGACTGGTGACTACAGAAAATGACAATATAGCATATATTTCAAAATAACCATAAGAGAAAATTTTCAATGTTTAACCACAAAGGAGTGATAGGTACATAATTACATCAATTTGATAATTATGTGATGTATACATTCATTGAAACATCACACTAGACTTGACAATTATCATTTATCAAATATAAATAAAAAATTAAGTAAAAATAGAGTAATAAATAATTCAAAGATACTGTTTCTTATTAAAAATGTAACAATACTATTAATCACTGTTATCTGACTTCACAAGTATAAACACAACAGCATTCAGAGAATATTTTATGTGAAATAATTTTATATTAAAAAAATTTAGAAGCATAATCAACAGTCATATTTGAGGAAGAGACCACAGGGAATACTCTGTGGAAACAAAAAGAAACCCACAAAATTCAACTGTCAGTGTTAGTCACTAAGAAAGGAAAAGATGAACAAAACTCTTTTAAATTGTTATCTCATCTTCTATCAAGCCAATTCAATGGGTGAATCTTTTCCACTATACTAAAATTTAGTTTGTGATTGGTACTTTGTCTTTTTTTATCATTTTAAACAATACCAATTTAAATTATATGATAGTGGCAAGGCAAGTAACTGATGTGTCGAAATGATGAAACACCCATCTTTGCCAAAAATGATAAAAAAGCACAAACTCAGTATCAGCTGTGAAAAGTACAAAAGTTCTTAGATTACAGTCTTTTCATAGCAGAAAAATAGCACTGACCAAGCACAGGTTTTATTAAAGACTTAAACTGTCTTCATAATAATTAAAAAAGTGTTTGCACAACCCAAAAATATAAAAGATGGAATTCTCATTGTCATTTTAAAATAATATTTTTCTTATTTCATTTAAATTATACATTTTATCTTATTTAATTTTTTTATAAGTATATGTTTTATTTCCACAGTTTTACATGAATGGTTATTTGCTATTTACATTCAGTTCTGCATATTGCTGTAATCCAGTGGTTCTCAACCTTCTTAATGTCGCAACCCTTCAATACAGTTCTTCATGTTGTGGTGACCCCTACATGTGAGGAGTGGTGTCTCAGTTCTTAAGACCATCAGAAATATGTGCTTTCTGAGGATCTTAGCAGACCCTTGTGAAAGGGGAAAAGGTTGTTTGACCCCCAAAGGGGTCATGAGCCACAGGTTGAGAAGCGCTGCTTAAATCACTTAATTTAAAATTAATTGTGGTATTTTTTCCATTTCAATGTGTGGAGAGTTTATTCATTCTGTTTACAGCTGTGTATTATTCCACTGTGCATATGCACCACCATTTGTTTCATTACGAGCATATGGAGAATTTTAATATTTTTTATTTTTCATTTTTTATTGTTGGGGATTCATTGAGGGTACAAAGAACCAGGTTACATTGATTGCATTTGTTAGGTAAAGTCCCTCCACCCCTGTCATGTACAATTGTTCTTATGTCAGAAATGAGTCAGAATGGGATTTTGCTTCTCCATTCTTCTAATGCTTTACTAAGAAGAATGTATTTCAACTCCATCCAGGTTAACATAAAAGATGTAAAGTCTCCATCTTTTTAATGGATTAATGGTATTCCATGATATACATATACCACCACATGTTAATCCATTCCTGGATTGGTGGGCATTTAGACTGTTTCCACAATTTGGCAATTGTAAATTGAGCAGCAATAAACAGTCTAGTGCAAATGTCCTCATTATAACATGATTTCATTCTTCTGGGTATGCCCAGTAATGGGATTGTAGGATCAAATGAAAGGTCTGGTTTGAGTTGCTTGAATATTTTCCACACTTCTTTCCAAAAAGGTTATATTAGTTTGTAGTCCCACCAGCAGTGTAAAAGTGTTCCCTTCCCTGCACACCCATGCCAGCATCTGGGGCTTTGAGATTTTATGATGTGGGCCATTCTCACTGGGGTTAGGTGATATCTCAGGTTAGTTTTGATTTGCTTTGTCTGATGGGCATTTATTCATAGGCTTGGTAGTCATCCATCTGTCTTCTTCAGAGAAGGTTCTATATATCTCTCTTGCCCATTGATATAAGGGAGTATTGACTCTTTTTATATTGCTTAATTTGAGCTCTCTGTAGATCCTAGTTATCAAGTTTTGGCTAATTCATAATAAACAAATATCCTTTCCCATTGTGTAGGTTGTCTATTTGCTTTGGTTGTTGTCTTCTTAGCTGTACAGAAGCTTTTCAGTTTAAGTCCCCTTTGTTTATTTGTGGTGGTGTTGTGATTGCCACTGGCCTCTTGTTCATAAAATCTTTTCCCAGGCCAGTACCTTCAAGTGTTTTCCCCCACTTTCTTAGAGGATTTCTATTGCTTTATCCCTTAGATATAGACCTTACATCCATCTTGAATCAATTTTACTGAGTGGAGAAAGGTGTAGGTCCAGTTTCAGTCTTTTACATGAGACTACCCAGTTCTCTACCATTTGTTGAATAGGAATTCTTTCCCCCAGCATGTGTTCTTGTTTAGTTAATCAAAAATCAGGTGCCTGTAAGATCTTAGTTTCATCTCATGGTTTTCTGTTTGGTTCCAGGTCTCTATGTCGCTATATTTGTGCCAATACCATGCTGTTTTGATAACTTTGGCCTTTTAGTACAGCTTTTGGTAGGCTGATGCCCCAGCTTTGTTTTCATTACTAAGAATTGCCTTGGCTATATGGAGTTTTTTCTTGTTCCATACAAAATGAAGAATTATTTTTTCCAAATCTTGAAATTATGATGCTGGAATTTTAATTGGGATTGCATTGAATCTGTAGATTGATTTGGGAAGTATAGACATTTTGACAATATTGATTCTTCCCAGCCATGGGCCATGGTATATTTTTCCATTTGTTATGCTATTTCTTTTGTTAAGGTTTGGTAATTTTCTTTATAGAGGTCCTTCACCTATTTTGTTAGGTATATTCCTAGGTATTTCATTTTCTTTGAAGCTACCATGAAGGGAATTGTGTCCTTGATTAGTTTTTTATCTCGGCTGTGATTGGCATACATGAAGGCTACAGATTTGTGGACATCCACTTTATATCCTGAGACATTACTATTTTTGTTCCCTCCAGGAGTCTTGTGAGTTGATTCTTTGGGGTTCTTTTAGTATAAAACCATATTATCTGAAAAGAGGGAGTGTTTGATAGCCTCTGCCCCCACATCAATCCCCTTCGTTACCTTCTCTTGCCTGATTATATTGGCTAGAACTTCCAGCACTATTTTGAAAAGCAACCTTGTCTTGTTTCAGTTCTGTGTGGGAAAGCTTTAAGTTTTATACCATTCAGTATAACATTAGCTGTCGGTTTGTCATAGATTGCTTTGATCAGTTTAAGAAATGTGCCACCTGGTGGTGCCTGTGGCTCAAAGGAGTAGGGTGCTGGCACCATACGCTGGAGGTGATGGGTTCAAACCCAACCCTGGACAAAAACTGCAGTAATAATAGTAATAATAATAATAATAGAAACTTGACACCTATGCCTATAGTCTTCAGTATTCTATTTAGAAAAGGATGCTGGATTTTTTAAAATGCTTTTTCTTCATCTTTAAGAAGATCATATGGTCTTTGTTTTTGCTTCTGGTGATATGGTGAATTATATGAATTATGGGCTTGGCCTATGTTAAACTAGTCTTGCATATCTGGATGAAAACTGCTTTATTGTGATATATGACTTTTAAAATGAGAAGCTATAATCACTTGGCTACGCTTTTATTGAAAATGTTTGCATTTATATTCATTAGTGAAATTAATCTGATATTCTCCTTTTAGTTGGGTCTTTTCCTGGTTTTGGTATCAGGGTGATGGGGAAGATTCTTTCCTTTTCAATTTTTTTGGAACAGTTTCTGTAGAATGGGTATAAGCTTTTCTTTGAAGATTTGATAGAATTCTGTTGTGAAACCATCTGGATCGGGGCATTTTTTTGTTGAGAATATTTTTCATTTACCTTAGAATTTTTATATTCTTACACAATGCCTTTTATGAATACCTTAAATCTCTAAAAGAATTGACAATTGGACTATCTACAAAAATGCTACAAATTATATTCCTGGAAAAGTAAACATTTTTATCACTGACTACTTGATAGCTATTCAAACATCAAACCATCATCTGACAAAGTACATATTGGTCAAGATGTAGGACTTTGGTCTAGTACTGATAGATGCCACATTCATAGGTTTTCTGATAACAGCAAACAAACAAAATATGGTTGCACTCATTAACTCTCTTTATCAGATACTTTCAATATTTCAAGCTAATATGGAATCATGAAATTAGCTTGTTACAATGTAATTGAAATTAATATTTTAAAAAGCAATAGGAATAAAGAATTACTATTTACCTCAAATGGTATTGGGTGAATTAATACAGTCTGAAAGTACAACAAATGCATTATGTATTTAAATGTATGTTATGTTGTTCCTTTGGATATTTGTCATTTGATTTGTCATGATATTTGTCAATTAGAGTAATTTTTAGTTTATATAAACTATTTTCTCTATATATAAATATTTAAAATATTTATTTTCAGGATTGGAATAACATATCTTAGTGTCTATTTATATTAAGCAAATTTCAGTGAAAATATAATAAAACATATTTTAACATCGACAACATTAACATATGGAAAATAAATGGTAAATATTCTGCCTTCGCTTAGTGTGGAGAAACAAAATCTTGTAAAGTTATTAAGCACTTGCCAATTTCACGTATACATAAGCTTCCAGTGTTACTTTATAGTGTCAGATTTAGCCTTTTGAAAAAAACTAAAGGTTTTATGCCCTTTTTTTTTTTTCAGTTTTTGGCCAGGGTTGGGTCTGAACCCGCCACCTCCAGCATGTGGAACCGGTGCCCTACTCCTTTGAGCTATTGGCACCGCCTTGTGCCCATATTTTTATTTTAAAAAAAGATACATTTGTTATTTGAAAAACAATATATGAGAAATATGTAACGAGTTTCTAGTTTGGGATAAGATAAAGTAAGAGCACCCTTTTCTTTCCCACAGAACACATAAACATTGACAGAATATGCAGCCAGCTATTTGAGGCTCTGAATTATAAGCAGCAATAGTCATATTGAGCCAGAACACCAGAAATTAAAGTAGCTCTAAACCAGAATTGAGTTTGCCTTTTTTGAATCTTTTGGTATCTCCTGGTCTGAACTTAACTTTAGAACTTCAGATGAGCCTGCCGGACAAAAACAAAACAAAAGCATATAAGCAAAAATTCTAAGAAAAACTGTTTGGTTCTAGCTAAACAAAGAAGTAGGGAAGGCAATTACTTAAGGTCATAGAGAGAAAGGGAAGTATTTTTTTTCTCTTTTCTCCCGTACTAGAGCCTCAAGACAATCCTGTGGTGGTAGTGGTGGTGGTGGGAGCAACGGCTGCTCTGACGGCTGCCTGCAGGAGCCAATGATGTACGGAACGGGGACCTCTCCCTTTATTCCCTCTGGAGTTCTAGGTTCAGAGGTTGGGGACAAAGTCTGGTTTTGTCTTCTATTTCTCTCTGTCAACTGTATTTATAGCTACATAGTTCTGTATTTGTATATATGTATTACCTATACTTTTGGAGCCCTGATATACCTCAACTCTAAAAGTAGTTGCTTTCTGCCTGTAGGATACCAAAAGCCCAAAACAGAAGGATCGATTGTGAAGGCAGAGTTTAGGAAGCTGAACCATAAAATAGTTTGTTGACTACAGGGCTCATCTGTGGCTTATGCATGTGAGGATCTAATCCTAATTAGCAAAGGCATTAAGAACAGAACTAACAGATTTGTGCCCAAGTTCTTTATTAAACACTGTGCTGAATACATGACATGGAATTATATGGCACTGCAATAGTTTTGAAAAATGAATTGTTATGGAAACCATAGATCAAAAAATGCAGGTTAAGCTTTGTAGCCTGAATTCCAAGGTAATTCAAAATAAAATATAAAGTTTGACATTCTTCACAGGATTTAAATAAGACTCAATGTCTCATAATGTAAATTCAAATTGTCAAACATGTAATCCAGAATTACTTAGTGGATGATGAACCATGATAATATGAACTTGGCAGTGGCAAGCCATCAAATGATGAAAGAGATGGTGGAATTATCTGACAAATGTATTAAAGCTGCCGTTATAAAAATGTTCAAACAAGTAGTTTAAAATACTTTGAAATGATGTTAAAAAATAAAGTGTAGTAAGTACATACGATATAAAGAAGAACAAAATGATAACTTCAGAACCAAAAACCCCACTGCACAAACTCAATAGCAGAAACGAAATGACAGATGAAAGAGTCAGTGGATTTGAAAATAGATCAATAGCTTTTATTCAGTGTGAACATAGGCAGGGGGCAGAATAAATATTGAAGAAAAGTAACAGAGCCTCTGAGACCTGTTAGAAAACAACATAAGGGGTCAAAAATTTGGAGTTTCATAAGGACAGGAAAAAGAGTGGAATGCTTCCAAAATATTGGAATAAATAATAAATTGACAGTCCCAAGCTTGGCAGAAGACATACACCTATAGATTCATGAAGCTGAAGGAGCACTAAGCAGAAGAAACTCAAAGAAACCTATGTTCAGATACATCACAATCAAATTGCTATAAACTTAAAAAATTTGAAAGCAGTCATAGAAAAGCAATTTGTTACCTACGGGGGGGACAACGTGACTTGAACAAGGTTCTCTGCAAATTTTGAGGCCTGGGAAAAAAGGGCCACACACCTTTATTTTGTTGTGTTTGTTTGTTGCATAGGGAAAGAAAAGAGCTATCAACCTAGAATGCTGTATTGAGTAAAATTATCCCTTAGAATGATAAAGATATTCTCAGATAAAAGAAAACAAAAATAATTTGTAGCCTGGAAAATACTCTAAAATAATTATTTAAAAAAATTCTTCAGCTAGAAGAAAAATTATACTGGAAGGAAACTTGGAAGATCAGAAATAAATTAGGAGAACATAAACTCAAACATAAGGTAAATTTAATAGATGTTACTTCTCTTAAGTTCTTTAAAATATTTTTGAAAGTTGAAAACAAAAATAAAACAGTGCATCACAGAGTTTTCAACATGCATAGATGTGCAAAGTAAAGACAACTGTAGCATAACAGGAGGATAATATTGGATTGGAATATGGTGAAAAGATTTCTACAATTCAATGGAAGTGATAAAATATTAATTTTATGTGAACTGTGCAAACTGATGAATGTATTTTACAATTTCTAAAGGAAAAGCTCTTCATTAGGGGAATGGATAAACAAATTGGGACACATTCATGGATGGAATAGTAGTCATCAATGCCTGTTAACAGTTTGGATACATGTTGATACATGCAACAACTTGGATGGATATCAAAAACATTCTTTTGAGTAAAAATCATTCTCAGAATTGTGATTCTCTATAAGTGACATTCTTGGGAAAAAAATAGTAGTGAGGAGAATAAACCAGTGATTGCCAGAATTCCTATGAGGATGTGACTACAAAGATATATAGCATGGTGGAATTTTGGGGAGTGATGGAAATGATCTCTATTAATATTATGTTGGGGTTATATGAAATTATACATGTGTTAAAATTCAAAGAATTATATGGAAAAATAAAAGTGCATTTTACCCTACTATAATTTCAAATACAAACCAAAAATAATATTTTTAAAAGTATAGTTGGGATAATAGATAATTTTTTATATTTTAAGTTCCTCTTTCATTAGTTAACAAAAATATATTAGTGTTTCCAATCAGTCATGTCTTGTGTAACTTCAACATAAAACTCAATCACACCCAAAGTCCTATTTCACTAAAAAAGATTTTTAATTTTCCTTTAAATCGTTAAACTATTTAAATGTATAATTTCAAGCCATTTTCATTATGGATCACATGCATTTTTCCTTCTCATAGTATCTCAATAATAACTAGAACTATGAAGAAAATGAAAATGCAATTTCTAATATCTCTAACTCCACACTAAAAAAATTATATGCCCATTAACCAAATTCATCCAATTTCATGTACAAAATATTGCAATTTCATCCAGTTTATCTCTAAACAAATGGATCATATTAATGTATAATCTGATGTTATTACAGGAAACTTGAATTTTAATGAGCCCTGCTTGAGTTGAATGAGTCAAGACAGGCATAACACAATTGAGTCAATTAGCAAGAATTCTGTAATCAGTGTTAATTAAGAAAATGAGATGATGGTATGTGCAAAATTTGGAGACATTTCCTAGATGAAACATGAATATAATGGGATAAACACTGGCATTCTAATGGCAGCACTCTGCTCTGCAATGAAATGATAGATAACTTTTGACACATGTAAATATTAATCCGTATATCCTTTATTATACCTGACTGGAAATCCACTTAATGCAGGTCTAAGAAAGAATGATAAATTGCTCTGCTTTCATCTTGCAGCAAATCATAACCATTAAAACTGATATTGCCAAATATGTAATAAAATAAATCTAGAATAGATACATAATTACTGTGATTAGGTTTTGTTCTATATATTACTGATGAGGTTATATCTTTGCTTTAGAGTTTTGTTTGTTTCATGTAATTTGCACATTATACATAGGTCCTTTCTGTCACTGTTACAGTAAGTGTTTTTCTTGCGGAGAAACAAATGCATTTAAGGGCTTTAAGCAATAAAACGTGTACACATTTTCTATCTATTGGTTCCTTATAGCATCAACTGTTTTTTTCCTTAATAGACAATATATACTTTTGCTTCACAGGTCATGGTGGAAATAATTTTATTGTGTCATCTCTTAAATATTCTTTTAAATTACAGTTTAGTTGTCCCATTATCCTATCCCATTAAATATTATTTTATGAATAACATTATATAATTTTATGACATAGAGATGAGCCCTGAATATGAATTTTCTTTGATAGTAAAGTCTTTGAAACAAAAATATAAAGAATAATAAATTTGCTTTAAAGAGAGAATGAACTTTTATTACATATATTTTGTATCTGCCAAACATCAAACCTTTTCTTGAGTAATTGTTCCTGATCTGATTCCATTTTTGCATGTAATTTAGAGATCTGAATCAAGCAAAGGAACTAAAAATCTATTTAGATATTCTTCTGATTATTTGAAATCATATTTACTTTCTCATATATTATATAGTATTATGAATGGAATTTTTAACATATTATGAACATCTGCTACATTAATTTGCAAAGATATACTACTACTATCTTTGTCATATAAAAATGAAACGTTTTATTTTCCCAGATCTTTTAATATGGTGATAATTTTTTCTTTTAATTTATTCATCAAGTGAAAAATTATAATACGTGCTATATTAAAATAATTATTTTTGCAAAAATTAATCTGGTAATCTAAGTGTTTCTTTAACATACATTTTTCTATGCTATTCTGAACTATTCTTAGAATTTTTGCCATATTATTAATTTTTTATGAATTTTGGTAGAATTATAATGTGGTAAAATACACTGAAAGCTTAAAATGGGATATTTGTCCAGCATACCTGTATCTAAACACTTTATGTATAGCATAAATATATACAAATATTATGTATCTTTAATGATTAAATATAGAGATTATCATTTTACTTTGGGGGTTATTTTTGTTTTTTCTTTTTCCTTTTCCTATCCATACCTCTGTCCTCAGTACTACTTCTCTACCTTTGCCCTCAAGCTGCAACTTGTATCACCCTTCACTTATATAAAGTACGATTTTTATATATTAAATGAGACAAGTGAGATATGTCTGGGTAGTAACTGTAGTGGCTGGTGTTTTCCTCCTCCAGCGAAAACCCTGCCAGAATCTTTACCTTAATTGTTCTTGAGAGCGATGGTGAGATATCTGAAGGAAAGTCTAACAAGCTACTGAGAACATTCTGTGTCTGTGGCCCCTAGGGCATCCTCACATTCCACACTAGCTCACACTTGATTGGCAATTTTCTAGCATTCTCTAGCTGATCCTTCCTCCGTCTTACATGTCATTAAGTAGCATATATTTCCGGTAAGCACATGTTTGGGTAGTGTTTCTCACTGCAAATACCTATCTGTAATTAGCTGTTTAAAATATAACCTTAGATCACTGATCGGCTGAAGAAACATCATTAATAGGCTGTTTCACATGTTTTCCGATGTATGTGTAAGAGCAATGTTCTTTCTGAATCTCCATGTTTTCGAGCTGAAGTAAAATATATATGATATGGGAGTTCTACTTCCTAACGTAATCATTTCCAACTGAACATCAATCTTTCTTTAAAAAGTTTTGCTGTAATAGAAAAGTTGTAAAAAATTGCTTAATAGCCTATATAAGTATTTACACTAGATGCAAAGTTACCTCCTTCTAATCTTCATATGCAACAATTTAGCCCAATTTCAAATTATTGCCTTTAGTATTTTCCATAACAAATTGTAATTCTTCATTTATATGGGAAAATACATAATATGCTTTCGTAGTTAGAATGAATAATGCAACACTTAAGTTACCTGCATCTACTCTTGCTTACATATTCGATCTTAGGGAAATGTGTTGCATACCAAGTAATCATTGACTGCTGTAAATGAAATATCATTAATGTATCTTTAAACTCTTTAATCAATTTACATTTCATTTTGAAAAAGCCAATAAATTAACCATAATCTACTGTTAACTTGTTTTATTGAAATGCATATAACCTATTATTGTAGCAAATATCACACTAACATATTTAGAATTACAAAGAATAGATGACAAATTATTTAGATTTCTTATTAAATTGAATGTGATAGCATATGAGGATGTACTATATGCTAAGGTTATTTATTTTTAATTTTACTAATACATTTCTAAATTTAAAATAAAGTTCTAGGACTTAAAAAAACTATTTTACAATTTTAAACCTGCCAAAAGAACTAAATTTATATGTAAATTCTAAGAAAGATTTGTTTTACACTGAGATACTAATTCATTATTTAATTATTGTACTTATTTTAACATTGAGAAGCAAAGGAATTTAGTATAAAGGTCATGATGTGTTTAATCAGATATTTAATGATTTTTACTAGTAAAACTAATGGCCATCACGCCAGTGTTTCTTCCTTTGAAAAAGTATTTATGAAAGTAAAACTTTAACATATATAAAATAATGTGCAGATTCTAAAGCCCAAGTGGCTGTGTTCATATATTTCTATCTCCATATATACCCATCTAATATTTAGCACTAAGTAGCTGCCCAAACTTGGACAAGCTTTTAAGATATCCTTCATTTTAACTTACTTATCTATTAAATAAATGGTAGTGATACAGGCTGTGCCCCAGCAAGATCACAGAGCTGAGGGAAGAACCTGCCTTCTCAGCCCTGTTGAATTGGAGAGTTGGGGGCTGGGGCACAGGAGCTCCAGTCCCCACAGGGGTAGACAACTGCTGGGAAGACACCAGCACCTTAGTGTCTCCCTCCCATTGTACTTGTGGCTGCACAGGGAATCCCTCATTTCCCAGGCCTGGTCAATATCATGTAAGTTTCCTAGGTCTGGGAAGGAAAGGGATTGCATACGTTCCTTTGTTGGGGTATATATACCCCTCGACAAAGAAATAGGAGATTTTTTATGCTTTGAGTTTTTCCCTCTGCCAGAAGCTTTTTTTGTTTGTTTCTGTAAAATAAATCCTGTCTTACCACTGATCTGTGGTCCGTGGTCTCCAAATCCCTGAGACCAAGGACACTGAAGAAGAAATTCTGGTATCAATAGAATCCACTTTATAAGTTTGTGAGAAAATTAAATACTGCAATTCATAACAACCAGTTAAAAGTTTTCATTAATACACCTATTGTATTATTTGTCAAGTTGACTAAAGTCAACTCTTTAATACATTTAATATTCTATATGTTATTCAGCATCAAGAGCGAAGATTATAAATCACCATGTTCTGGTAACATGTAAAACATGTAATAGTCACTTTGTCAATCTTACCTTCTGTTTTCACAACTCTAATAGGTCTAGGAAATAAGCAGTAGTTGGATGCTGGATGCAGCATAAATTCACATGAATCCAAATACATTCTTTTACCCTACATGGTGGTGAAGGGTGAAATGATTGGTGCCGAGTATCATTTTTTTCTTTCCTTTTCTTTCTGATACCAAAACTTGGTCTTCTCTCCTGGTGGCTTGCCAAATCTGATACCAGAGTTTCAGGTTTTTGGTCTCAGGATTCATAGAATGAATCCACAGACCACGGGATCAGTGGTAAGATAGGATTTATTCATAGAAACACAAAAACCAGAGGCCCTGGCAGAACGGACCCAGGAGGGGAACAATCTCTCCTATTCCCTCTTCCAGGTCTGTCTTCAGGCTCTCTGCTCAGGGGTTTATATAGTCTCTGGGGTGGTTTTACAGAACTCAATGTTGACTTTTAGAGTGGGTCTTCCTCAGTTCAGCCAGTGTCCAATCAGCAGCAAGGTGCCACAACTCTCAGGCCCTGGAAACTCACAAGAGGAGACAGCAAGGCGCCAGACATGAAATTGACCAGCCAGAAGTGCAAGGGGTGGAGACAGCAAAGAGCCAGTGTCTCCCCAACAGGGGTCCAGCCCTTCCAGGGCATCTACACAGCCAGGGCTAAGGCGGGAGGTCGTCCTGCCACCTTGTCCTGCATCATTTCTCAAGTAACTCCACCCTGGGCTTCTGTTAGCCAGAACATCTTACTACAGATATAGTTTCACCCTATTACTTTTAAAGATTTGATCACTGTAATCTTCTTCTTTTCCCCCTACAATTAAGTAGGCAGTATTTAGTTTACAAAACAAAAACAAAAATTACTTATTTGTGCTAGGTGTGATAGCTCAGGCCTATAATCCTAGGACTGCGGGAAGATGAAGTAGAGGAATTGCTGGAGGCCAGGAGTTTAAGACCAGCGTGGGAATATAGTGAGACCCTTATCTCTACCAATTTTTTTTTGAGACAGAGCCTCAAGCTGTCCCCCTGGGTAGAGTGCCATGGCTTTACTGCTCACAGCAACCTCCAACTCCTGGGCTCAAGGGAGTCTCCTGCCTCCGCCTCCCAAGTAGCTGGGACCACAGGCACCCACCACAACGCCTGGCTATTTTTTGGTTGTAGCCGTCATTATTGTTTGGCGGGCCAGGGCTGG
>CAUYTI010124369.1:0-48078 GCA_963575145.1 Galago senegalensis | reverse complement strand
GAGGATGTTGGAGGACTGTGATTCCCCCCGCTCTGGGCACCGCTACTGTGGCTGCTTCGGCACCCCTGAGTCCCCACTTGGGAACACTGGGTTCTCTATGATGACTCCAAAAACCTACAGGTCACGATCTTATCAGTCTTCCCAGGGCATTAGATTTCATAGACACAAGCTACAGCATCACTCACAGACAGGGGGAAGAGTTTATTGCAATATAACCACTGTACTTACAGCAAAGAATATGTAATATATAATATAATAAATAAAATATATGAAAAAGAATAAGACCATTGTTGTAAATAAAATACCCCATCTTCTTAAATTTATGACCTCAGAAAAATTATTTCAAATCAAAAGACTGAGGCAAACAACTGAAACAATCAGACTATAAAAATCTGATTTCTTCAAGTAATGGACAAGAAGTTGAATAGTACTAAAACCTTCTTCAGCACAGGCTGGTGGCAAATAACAAAATGAACAAAATGAGTGGCTTAAACTAGGCAGAAGACGTGAAGGCCCCTGTCATCATTACTGTACTTACCAATTCACTGCCACAGAAGTCAGAAAACCTGCGGTTCAAACAAGAAGATGGGTGGCTGGAAAGGTCCAGTAAGAGAGAAAAGGCTTCAGAAGAAGGAATGATGTGAAGACATAGACTCAGACTTTCCAGACACCAGGTGCCTTTAACAAATGCAGGGAAGAGTCATGTTAACTACCCGTGATGGAAGTGCAGTTACGTGGGCAGCACCCCCACATCCCACAGAAAGCTGGCTGTGCAGACTCTGTGGGCAAGGCTGAGACCCTGGTCCGAAACTCTCAGTGTTCCTAAACCACAATAGGCCACGCTCCTTTCCTCCACTCACCTTTACAGAGATGGAGTCTCAGAAGTGACTCTGTGGTCTCTTTCTACTGAAAGGACAGCTGAGGTCCAAATCTCCTTTCCCTTGCAGAGTGAAAAGAAAAGAGAGGCCTCTACCTAGGGTCTCTGGGAGCTGTATGGAGAGAGAAGGAAGAGGTTTTTGAGCAGGAAGGTGGTGAGTGTACCACACTGTGGGGAAGCTGCTGCCGCAGATGTACAGGGCCGAGTCCTGGACCTCTGTGCTCTGGACAGTCAGAGTGGAAAATGATCCCTCACGCCTCTCTGCAGAGAACCGATCACTTGGCAGCCCTGATTTGTCTGTTGCCTGTGTGCCTTGGAACTCAACTAGAAACTTCGGGCCCTGTCCCAAAATCTGTTGGTACCAATAAAGGGCAACGTGACCAGAAATTGGATCACACCAGAGAACTACATCCTGTCCTTTATTTATGACCTTGTGTCTGGGGGACTGGGAGATTCCAGCACCTGTGAGATCTGTGGAGAAAGAAGTTGGGGACAGAATGAGGAAAGCAGTTGTCATCACCCACCCCCCACACACGTGCACACACACACGTGCACACAGGAACACAGTGGAACTGCTTGTGTTCTGGGGACTCACCTGCCCCTAGCAGACAGAGGGCCACCCAACAGAGGAGCTTGGAGCCCATGGCGGGGTTGGACTAAAATGGGAGGATCACAGGTCAGGGTCATGGTAAGCAGGGGCAGAGGAAGAGGGACATCCTTGACCCCAAATGGCAGTTCCCACAGTGATGTCACTTCCTCTCTCGGTCCCCTCAACTTCAGGAACACAGGGTTTATATTAGAACATACTTGGATCACTGATTTAAATATTTATATTTCTAAGAAAATCGAGGCATCGAGCACCACTTTCAGCTCCAGGGCTGGCTGGGTACAGAGGTCTCATGCTGCATCTCTGAGTTTAACTTTTCATCCGACAATCGCACCCTGTCTGCTGGGTGTGCCCACTGAGCTGTGTCAACAGTGTCTCTGATACAAGACCCCAAGGGCTGAGCTGTGGTCTGTCTGCAGGTCAGGGCATCCTGTGCCTTCCTGTTTGTGCCCAGCTCCCTCCGTTCCCCAACCACACTTGCTCTGTGTGGACAGATAAGTGCTTTTCTCGCACCAATCTCACACCCTCTTGGGGGGGACTTTTCCACCTTTGTCAAGCATAATTCTGAAAAGATATCTTGCTGGTAAATTCACAAAGCTTTCCGCCCCCATTTCCCCTCCTAAAAGTACCTTTCCATCAATATCATTTTAATGATCAATGAGCCCTACAGTTCTGGTTAATCCTTATTTTTAGCCACTTTCTTGATTTTGACTGTTGTTCTCAGCATGCCCCACTGGCAGATATCTATGTCTCCTTTTTGACGACCTTTAAAATCCTTTTTTTAAAAACAGTTTGCCTTCTACAATTTCACTCTGATGGGACCATTTGTCTTATTTGGGATTCATTTGAATTCTTGAATCCGAGATTTAGGTCCTTAACATCTCTGAAAAATTCTCACATCTCATATATATATCGTATTCTCTCTATTTTCTTTTTTTGAAACATCAATTATGTGCAAGAGAAAATAAGAAATTTTGAAAAAATATTATGCATATACTAATAAACTAGGAGCCTCCAATTTTCCCTCCCTGTTTCTTAACTCCTCTTTCCTACTCACTTTATTTTATTTTTTATTTTTTATTTTTTTGAGATGGAGCCTCAAGCTATCCCCCTGGGTAGAGTGCCATGGCATCACGCTCACAGCAACCTTCAACTCCTGGGCTCAAGCGAGTCTCCTGCCTCAGCCTCCCAAGTAGCTGGGACTATAGGTGCCCACCACAACACCTGGCCATTTTTTGGTTGCAGCCATCATTGTTGTTTGGCGGGCCCGGGCTGGGGATTTGAACCCGCCACCTTAGGTGTATGTGGTTGGCGCCTTAGCCGCTTGAGCCACAGGCGCCGAGCCCTCACTTTATTTTCTATGCCGCCTTCTAGGTAGTGTCCGCAGACGGCCTCTGACATCACTAGAGTCTTTCACAAGCACCAAATCTGCTGTTTCCATTTTCATTTCATTTTCCACCATTATGCTAATCATATCTAGTTATTCTATTTGATGATTTTACAACAGTCACCCGATGGCTTCGACTGTTTCCTTGTTCATGTTAAAATTCCCTCTCATGGTCATTTAAATATAATTTTTCAAATGTTCATATCTCATCATGTTAAAAATTCTCATTTTTTAGATGTCCGTGTAAAATGCTTATTGTTTCTGCTCGCTGTGGCTCTTTGTTTTGTTTTTTGAGTGGCTGGACACGCTCTGACCCTCTCACGTCCCAGCCACTCAGTTTGTCCCGCAATAAATCCCACCCACTCAGAAACTTGCAGAGGCTCTGCTTTATTGATACAAACCTAATAGAGATTTTAAGACCAGAAGTGGCACCAAAACCAGCAAAGCATTAAGGATGCAATTATGGAAGTGATTCTCAGATCTGTCTGGAATTATTGTGGAAAAAGAGCCTGAAGGAGGGAACAGACACCAGGGCTGTCTGGGGCTGCAGCCAAAAACCGAAGCCTTGACCCAGGTCTGACCACATGTTAGCAATTCCCATTAATTTCGAGGACTGATAGGAGTGCAGCAGTGAAAGGATACCTTTTCTCACAGCCGTGCTAGAGGAAGCCTTGACCCAGCCTTGACCAGCCTCTGCCCATGTTAGAAATTCCCATTAATTTCAAGGACTGATAGGAGTGCAGCAGTGAAGGATACCTTTCCTCACAGCCGTGCTAGATCCTGCCAGGGTCCAGTGACTTGAGGGTATTCCCGGTATCAGCTCATCCGTCCACTCAGCATTCACCCTGTCACTTACCCATTCTCTGAAATGGGCACTTCCTATGTGACAGGCCCCGTTCTTGGTATCTACAGGCAAAGCCATCACTCTCACTGAGTTTACGTGCTAGTGAGGCTGAAAAGTAATCAGCCAAGAATCTGGAAAATTCCAGCTCTGTTATATTCCACTAACTAACAAACATAGTATTATGAGAAGGTACAAGATAGAAACTGAACTCAGATGGGAGGCCTGGGAATGCTTCCCTCAGGAGGGGAGGTTTGCTGAGATCTGAACCATGGGCAGGAATCAGCCTCTACAGAAAGGAAGCTCCACACCCAGGCAGAGGAAATGGGCTTTGAGTCTCGGTGATGGGAAGGAGGGAGGTGCAGGTGAGGGTCTGTACAGGTTGGCTGGGGGGCCGGGGGAGAAGGGACTCAGCAGGGACTCCTGGGATAACTGCCCATATGTGAACAGCAATTGCAGCAGAAGCCACATGAGGGCTGGGGGTGGAGAAGAATCCTAGCGGCATAGCACGTGGTGCCCAGGCAGAGGCGGGAGTCTACACACACCTGAAACACAAAGCACCCCCCATCCTGGAGACCTCAGACTCAGGCTAAGGACTAGAAAAGTCAGAGACAGGAGAGCCCGGTTCCCAGCCCAAGGGGAGAGCTGAGGGGAAAGAGGAGGGAACAGCAAAGGAGCCAAGTCTGTGCCTGAGGTCTGGGATCAGTGCAGGCCTGGCGGAGACCCCTGCAGGTGCACCTGACTCACACTGAGGTCCACACTGCACGACCCCTCAGGGCTCTGGGTCCCGGTGCTGAGAACTCAGCTGAGCTCTGGGGTGCAGAGCCTGCCCTGCCTTTCTGTGCAGAGAGGAGGCAGCTGTGCAGCGCTGTGCATAACGGCTGGCACAGAAGTACACAGATGTCTGGGAGGGCATGGCAGAATCCAGAGTGAGGGGGAAGGACTCTTTATCTGATCTAGTCACCGTGTAGCCACTGGGGACTTCTCCTTTGTCAGTGAAACCAGAGCCAACCGAGTAATGGATCAGCCTCAGTCCCAGCCCAGGATCCTGTCGATACCAGTACATGTTGTCATGGCTCATATTCTGTTCACATTTCAGTGTCACCTTCTGTCCTGTCACCAGGATCTGGGATTTGGGGGACTGGGTGACACGAGCATTCACCAAGCCTGCCGAGAAGAACAAACATGACATTGCAGCCCCTGTGAAAGGCTTGGGGCTGGACCAGGAAATCCAGGCAAGGTCCCCTCCCAGGACTCACCTGCCCACAGGAGGCAAAAGGCCGCACAGCACAGGAGGCCGATACTCATTACAGGTGCTGGGCAGGACAGCAGGGACTTCTGGTTCTGTGCAGTGAAGAAAGGGGAGTGGAGGTTTCCAGGGAGTCATTCTGAGACTCATCCTCCCTGCCTGGGCCCCAGAGCCTGCCTGTCAGGAGGGCCACACCCCCTTCTCCACAGAGTCAAATCCAAAACAAACACACAGGTGAACAACTTAGAATGGGGAGAATGAACTTGTCTGAGTGGACACAAGTCTCATACACCTTTCTTGACCTTTTTGTCATGAGTTTGTAATTCCACGTATGTTTCATTTCTACAATAATATCATTCCTCATCACTCCACTGACAAGAGTTAGAGAAATACTTCTACAG
This sequence comes from Galago senegalensis, assembly GCA_963575145.1. Lineage (NCBI taxonomy): Eukaryota > Metazoa > Chordata > Mammalia > Primates > Galagidae > Galago > Galago senegalensis. Next base: position 42,716 of record CAUYTI010124369.1, on the reverse strand, counting down.
CCTAGAATGTTAGAGGTAAAAATTTAACTTCCTGCTGCCTTTTAGGACTCCTATGTCCCAGACACTCCCTCAAGCCTCCTTTTCTAATTTGCTTAATTGCCCATGTCCCTGTTAAGTCCTCCCCCTACAAAGATTCTCTCCAGCCTCGGGTTCTGAAATCTGAAGGGCCACCAACATGTTCCTTATCAGTTGAGTGACAGATGGGACACCGGTAAATGTAGCTAGAGCACCTTCATATCCTCCTGGAGCACTGCTAGCTGAGCCTGGGGTGAGCCTGCTATAGAGACAGAACCACCTGACGCTGCTGCCTGCCATGTCTTTGTGGAAGACAGCGGCTGCCACAAAGAGGAGACGTTGGTACAGGAGTGCTGGTGTGCAGGTGAATTAGGGAGAGGACCCTGACTCCAGGGTAAGGAAAATGTTTTATTTGAGACATCATATTTCACAGAGAAATATTGCCATGTGCAGGATGCCTGCCATTAATTTAGTAAGAAGTAAAAAAGAGCTCAAAATCTGTATCCTACTGCACAGAACCCCATGCTTAGAAGGACTGTACACTTGGATGAACACTCTGCTATCATGACCTCCAAGTTCTCAGCAGAGTTTGAACAAAGCACCAACCAGTCGTGGAGCTGGTCCCAAGCACGTGGTTTTGAGGTCTGGGCTCTGCTCCCCTCCCCACTGCTGCTTTTAGCCCAGCACATGACTGGGGGTGGGGGAGGCAGGACACTCAGGAGAAGAGGACACTGAATTTAAAATGATCTTTGTGAATGTTTTTATTAGAGCCAGCAGGTCAGAAAGGGATACAGGAAACAGCATTCTGATTTTTGAAGACAGGTATCTTTCTTTATGAAAATGCATTATAGCATAGAGTTGTGAACATGAATCTCGGGGTGGCCCAGGCTAGGAGAGTCTCAGTGCTGCTTCCTGATAGCCGTTTATTTTTTCAGGCTATTTAACTTATGGGTGATTTTCCTCATCTGTAGAATGAGACTAGCATTTGCATCTGAAGGTTTTTTTCTGTTAGGTGAATTTCTAATTAACTGAAAATTTGAAAATGAAGGACATCTATTGGATATATAGATAAATGATGAGATTAGCATCTTGGATTAACACTCTGCCACTAAATGATGGAATTATCATCTTTTTCTGAGTTCTCCCTATGGAGCAGGATTGAACTGTGACTGTGCACTAACGCACTGAGTGCTTACGGTTCCACAAGTGACCCTGCCACTCATGAGACAGATGGTTTCACAGAAACAGTCCAATATTGTGCATTTAATACTACAAACTTTAAGTATAGTATACACATGCAACAGAATATTGTTACCCACGAAAATAAATAAAGTTCTGCTGTGTGTGACCGCACAGGTAAACCCGGAGGACATGCTAAGTGATTAATACAGAAAGACAGAAGCTGCACGACTCTGCACGTGTGAGGTAACCTAATAGTCCAACTTGTAGAAGCAAAGACAAGAATGGCACATTTACATGGGTCAGGGTATGGGGACAATGGGGAGTTGCTGTCAAATTCCAGTTAAGCAATGTCAGTAAGTTCTGGAGACCTGTTGTTACGTACAGCATTGTGCCTATAAATTGCGATACTGCATTGTACACTTAAATTTCTATTAAACGGATAGATTTCAAGTTATATGTTCTTACCACAATTGAAAAATAAACTGGCATGGGGAAGTAGGTAGTGAAAGTGAAGACATTTTTAAAAAGGAAATTTACCTAATTCAAAAATTGAGTAAAACTAAAATACTGCAGACTTTAACACTCTAAAAGATTGGAAACATACTGTTTTCATTTCCCTTCTTGCCCATTTTCTCTTATTGATCTTAACAATCCTTTCCACATAGTACAGGGCCCCAACAAATTTACTGAATAAGGCACAAAACAAATTACCTAGAGGACAACGCTTCTTCTGTCCCTTCCCTCCTGGTGGGTTGCAGCAGGCGTGACACTCTCCCAGCAAATACCCCATTCCCTGTCCCGCGCAGCTGGGAACCTCTCTCCCCACTACAGTCCCATCCACAGGATCATTATGGCTCAGAAAACTGCCCCTTTCTTATCTGCTGCAAAGATGGACAAATGGATACACTTTGCCTGGAAGTCTTACGTTCCTTGGACTCGTCAGGGGAGAGGTTATCGCAGTGACGTATGATACCTGACCTCCCTGTCCTGTAAATGGAGACCCCAAAAGGGTAAGCCTGGTGAGGGGACAGGTGTACAGAGTGTATGAGTCAGGGGAGGAGGTGGAAAAGAGGATTGGAACAGACTTCACTCAGTTAGTTACACTTCTCCATTAAATAATTTTTATTTATTTATTTTATACTAGATGTATGTATTGTAAGGTACACATGGTAATCTGACCCATTCATATAATCAAGTCAATATAGTTGGGATATACATAACCTTAAATATTTATATTTTATTTATGCTAAGAAGATCTGAATTATTCTCTTCCAGCCAGTTTGAAATGTCCAATCTGTTGACGCTAACTGCAGTCACCCCACTGATGCATCATATACCAGGCCTCATTTCTTTCATTTCAGCGTTTATGAGACATGCAAAAGCTGCTTCTCTCAAATATATAATAGGTCAAATAATACTTACCTTTCTAAATTCCTTCAGCACTGTCACATACAGAAGCAGCAGAGAGTGTCAGGGAACAGCCTGTCAGCTTCTCAGGGCCTGAGCCCCTCCAGCTGGTCGCGCCATCCTCAGTCACTTTCTGAGTGTGGGCAGGAATGTTTCTGGCATTTGCTTGGGCAGCTGGGCTTTCTCAGTTACTCTCCCTGCAGGCCTCTCCATGATAGTCCCCTGTTCCCTTGGGCAGGCTCCAGCAGGCTCCTTACTGCTCTGTACTCCACTCCTGTCTACACAGCTAAAAACCAAAGGTGCATCAGGCTGAGCACGGTCCTCACGTGTCCTCATCACACCTTGTCTTGCTTCTGCTGCGGACCTTGTCCTTCCCTGATGCTGACTCACCCCAGCCATGCAGGTGCAGAGAAGCCTCCCTGGGTTCTATCTAGCCAGGCTTGGGAATACAGAGAGCAGCCCTCCTCCCCTGAGTCCCCTCTCCTCTCCTCCCCAGGTTCTCTGCAGTATTGAGGAGCCACAGCGCCTCCAGGTGGCCAATAATCCACAATGTCAGGGATACCCAGCTGGTCTGATGTGCTCAAAATTGTCCCAATCAGGAACAGAGATGCCCCCAACCCCTACCCTTAACTCCATCCTCACACACACCCTCTCTACCCTTCCCCAGAGGGGCCAATTTAATGTTCATTTTCAAATCTCCCTAAGCCAGTGGAGACAAGAGGGGCTATGAACCAACATCTGAATTTCAAAGAAAATAATTGTTACAATCTTGAAATCAGCAAAAAGAGAGGAGCCTTATTTCGCTGGGCTGTAAAGTAAAACAGTGTGGTGATGTCAGGCAGATACAACCTGGAGACGCTATGCAGATCTCCGGGTTAATCGCACCCATATATTTTCATGTTTTGTATTTAGATGAATTATTACTAATTTTAGATAGCATGTTTTATAAAAAGAGTGTCTAGATTTTACATATTTATTTTTGAATTTGTAAAACCTTGAAATATACAACCCTACCTGTATAACTTAGGCAGACTCAGCCAGATGTGATATTTTCCATTACTACCCAGGATTGCCTCTGAGTTCCACCCCTGACACAGAGCCTCTTAGTACATGCCACCCAGAGAGCAATGAGTTCCATGTGGCTGTGTCTCCACGCAAAAATACGTATGCACACACACACAGTCACACAAACTGCATCTTTGTCAGGGATGACAAGGTTCCTTTACTGAGCACAGCTCGTTTTTCTTTCCACTTTTTAGGTTGATTTCTGCAAAGCACTCCTGATGATGTTTCCAAACTCATCAAATCTTTAAAGATGTGGTTGTGGAAAAGTATGGCTATGACGAGGCATTTTTTACAGAATTTTAAGACTAAATATTACTATAACATAAATTTCTTTTTTTCCAAAAGAATATTTAGGATCCAGCTTTCGATACAGTTAGGGGATTTTGCTGTGCTGGTCATCAATCCCCCAGGGAAAACAATCTCACAATATTGCAGAAGCTTTGTGGAAAGCTGAGAATATCTATAGGGACTCCCCGTTATGTTTCAGGTAAGAGGAGCCCCTTGTGAAGGGAAAATAGCAATTAATAATATTCCAGGGCTTTACATAACATAAGCTGGCATTAACTTATTTTTGCAAATGTCAACTAGTATCAATTATATTCTTCAATTTTCCTATTGGGAAAATAAAGAGAAGTGAGCGATATACAACAGTGTCGGGGCATGTCTGGATAAGGAGAGAAGAGGAAGGCAGGCAGGAGCCAGTCCGTGGCAGGTGAGCAGTATCTCCATGTGTCTGAGGAGAGGAAAGTACGTTCAAGGCCATGGAAACAGAACAAATGCAAAGGATGCAAATGCCTGTGAGGTTTAAGAAATGAGTGAAGAACTGTTTGTGTCATAAACTTTAATTGATCTTTTGGGGGCGGGGAGTGTCATGAAGCTACTTCAGGGAAGCAGAATTTACATTGCAGGGAACTGGAGAAACTTTCTCTGCTTACCATCAAAGGGTAGCATGAATTCCTCTGTATCTGGAAATGGCCAAGGTCAAAATTTTGAAGACAGTTCACTGTAACCAAAAACGGACAATGGAATTTGCTCATTCTGTGACAGATAATATTTTTTGACTTACAACATTTCAAGATAAACCAAACCATAAATGACAGTGTGACACCAGGCTCCTCAGACGTCTATTAATATCTTTGAGACACTCACATCAATAACATATCCATATAAATATAACTTGAAGAAGATTTGGTAGCCCATTATTGCTTGGCAATACTTCCTGTACAATTCAACACATCAAACAAATCTGATTGGCTTAACATCTCCATGGGAGGACAGATACATTCTTTCTTGTTCTCTGGGGGCCCAGCTGGAAATATTTTAATTCAAAGACTTAATTTAGAATTTGATTTTGAGGAATTTTGTTAAAAATGTTAAGATATTTACAATATTTGATCAAAATAGGGACAGAAATCACGGCAAAACAATGCTTAATTATCTTTTAACCAATGTGACAAAAGCTTTTAAAAGATAATACAGATGGTTACATAGATAAAAAAAGAAATCTTTTTCTTTTATTATTATTATTTTATTTGTTTGTTTCAGGCTCCTTTATTCCATGAATATTTACAGAACATCAGCTTTAGGCAAAACATTGACATAATCATTGACGATAACATTGGAACAAATATATCGTTTTATGAGAAAACAAAAGCATTATCTACAAATCAATTATGAGATAAGTGTACTCATTACGGCCACTTCTAGTAAAGTTGAAGATCCTAGCTAATACAATTATGATAACTTAAAAATCCCAAAGGTTTGTAAAAAAAAATACAAATTTCATTACTTCCGAGTTACCAAGTTACTTGCAAGTTAGAATAGAAATATTGAATATTGAATAGAAAAATTCAGCAATGTAGCTAACTTCAAAACAACGATACAAAATCAATTATATTCCTATGTAAAAAAGAATTACAAAATAATATTAGAAAAAGAAAGGTAGTATTGTATCAGCAACCAAAATTAGAAAGTACCTATCAATATAGCTTTAACCAAAAAAAAAAAAAAGAGAGAGAGAGAGAGAAATCTTAACTCATGTAAGGCTCGATTTTTCTAGATAAAAAAAAAAAAAGCCTAACGAATACAACAAGCACCATAGGAAATTATTTTTATAAGACAGAATCTTTGTTTTCTAGGCAAGTTACCTAAAACACACAAAAATATATTTTATAATTTTTTACTAAAAGCAGTCAATTCCAATGAAACTTTGTTGTTTTAACACAAGGGACCAAATTATCATTTTGCATCGGTTTTATTTTTGATATCAGATGAAATTTAAAAACATGTATAAGCAAAATTCTTCAAATGTTGTCTTATTTGATCACACATTATACTGATTTTCCACAAATGTGTTACGACTTTCTCAGAACTTTCACTGCTGCTCCAACCTATTAGCACTTTCTCAGACCTGCAATTTCTGTCCTATACTTGTTCTTTTTCATATTGAAACAGTCTTTCTACCTTAGGACAAATTTTCTCCTTTCATTATCCTCTGTCAATTTGACCACACAAGATGGTTTCTCATACAAAATAAAATACTCTTTCTCCTTTTCACTTTTCTTGCAAGAAAAACATCCTTATAACTTCCCTTGTATCTTTCTCTTCCACTTCCTAGTTCCTTCCTGCCTTATTTTATTTTCTTTCTAAGTCCACATTAAAAAAAAACACTGAAAATAACTTCTAATTAAACAAAATTCTTCTTTTTCAAGTAAATTATTTTTATGCTTTGATTATATTATATTTTTCACCAAGAAGACATCTTAATTTTCCTTTAGTATACTATACATATAGAATTACACATGTTAATTAGAATTTGTAGTTCTGAATAACTTTAATTTCTAGTAAAAACCTTGGAAGATAGCCATTTTGATCTGTTTGTCATATAGTGACATTTTGTAAGTACATATTTATAATATCTAGAGACATATTTTCTGATAGAACAATTTTTCCGTATGGATAAAGAAATACTGACTAGGTTCAGTGGCTCACACCTGTAATCCTAGCACTCTGGGAAGCCAAGGTGGGTGGATTGTTTGAGCTCACGAGTTAGAGACCAGCCTGAGAAAAAGTATATTTACTTATGTAAATATATGTATGTACATATCTGTGTGTGTTTCACATATTACATATATAAGCTCAGTACAAGTATCTTTACTGGCTCATTGCCCATAGCACAGTGGCACAGGGTGCCAGCCACATACACCTGGGCTGGCTGGTTTGAACCCAGCCCGGGCCTGCTAAACAATGACAACTACAGCAAAAAACTAGCCGGCAATTGTGGCAGATGCCTGCAGTCCAGCTACTTGGGAGGCTGAGGCAAGGGAATCAGTTAAGCCCAAGAGTTCAAGGGTGCTGTGAGCTGTGATGCCACAGCACTCTACCAAGGAGGGTGATATAGTGAGACTCTGTCTAAAAAAAAAGTAGTAGCTTTACTTTAGATAGGTACTTTCCATGATCTAGTCATTAGTACTTCTGTTAACAAGCAATGAATTCCAACATGTTTGCAAAATCAATTTATCTAAGAAAATTTTCCTTAATATGATAAATGCAATTCATTATTTAATTCATTATTTAATGAATTAAATTCATTATTTTAATGCAAACCCTTCTCATCATTTACTTTTTCTGCTATGTGTCCATAGTATTAATACCAAATTTATAAAGGTCTTTGAAAAATAAAAATGTTTACTATCTTAGTATCATTATTTTAGTCTTACTTTTCAAACTCAAGTTATAATGTCAATCCATTGAAGGAATACAAACAAAAAGTCTTCATTTTTGGAAAACTTTTTTTCTGAATAACTCAGTCTAATTTTTCTATTTCTACCTCATATAAGCCATAGAATTTCCAGACCTCTTTAGGGAATCATAGTTTTCGATGATCTCTTTGTTTCTCATTTTAAAAATAAGTTCCCAACCCCTACAGAATAAATCAGCGCCTTTTCTCCTCCACTAACTGATCTCATCCTCTCACTGTGGAAACACAAATTCCTTCATTAAAACTAACCTGATAGTGACATATTCCCTCTCACACGATTTCAGCAGTCCACTGTGTGATTTCATTTATTTATTTACTTATTTATATATTTTTGGGGGACAGAATCTCACTTATGTCACCCTTGGTCAAGTGCTGTACCGTCATAGCTCACAGCAACCACAAACTCTTGGGCTTAAGTGATTCTCTTGCCTCAGGCTCCCAAGTAGCTGGGATGCCAGACACTCACCACTATTCCCAGCTATTTTTTGGTTGTAGTTGTCATTGTTGTTTGTCAGGCCAGGGCTGGTTTCAAACCCACCAGCTCTGGTGCATGTGGCTGGCGCCCTAGCCGCTGAGCTACAGGTGCTGAACCCACTATGTGATTATATACATACAACTCACTTCTGAAACTTTAGTTATTATTGTGAATATGCCCATATGGCTCATCTATGTGAAGGGTTGGGCCTTGGTGCCCTATTCAACATGGAGCTAGATATGGCCTAAGTGACTCCATTTTGACAATGCTTGTCCTTCACATGACCAGGGCAGCACGGCATAGTATAAATACATGCAGAAACTCCTATTTTTCTGTATGAAGTTCCTGTTTTCCTGCATAGTTGAGGTAAATTTAGATTAACGACTTGACCACCAGGGCAGTTTCAACATGCATTCCAGATTGCCTGATGCCAACCGTAGCTACCTTAGTAATATTACTATCTTTGAAAACCTTAGATTAGGAAAAACTATCCTGGCCAGTTCCAGCCTCTTAACATTTTTGTCTCTCTTTCTATCTATGACTGCCCCCCTAATTCTCCAGCAGAGGTTCTGGCCAAAGAGTTTAAAGATAAGTTGAAATTTCCAAAAGATTTTACTATTTCTTATATGGTCTCTCATATTCCAGCCCAGAAAAGTGTCTCTAAACTATCAATTTTCTTTGCATTTGCATTTGTCTCTTTAAATCTATATATTCATTCCTTTGTCCAAAACATACACCTTTATTACCTTCCTGTCTGATACGCAATGTTAGAATGAGTGCAGAAAATGTCAAACAAATTCCTTACCCTCAGGCAGCTCAAGACTGAGGGAGATATTCGTTCAGTCAGTAGATATTTACTGTAATCAAGGAAGCCAGTCTGAAAAAGAGCAGAGGAAAGAAATCCACACAAGTGAGGATAGCAAAAAACCTGAGAAACCCAGGTGGGTATCTATAAGAGTTTTCCCAACATTTTCTTCCATAATTCTTACAGTTTCATGCCTTAGGTTCAAGTCTGTTATCCATCATGAATTGATTTTTGTGACTGGTGGGAGGTGCAGATAGCATTTTGGTCTTCTCCATGGGCTATCCCGTCTTTGCAGCACTGTTTATAGAATAGGAATTCTTTTCCCCAGTGTATGCTTTCCCCAGTCTTTGCTTTGTCAAAGATCTGATGACAACATGAGGATGGCTTCATACCTGGGTTCTCCATTCTCATTCATAGGTCTATGCCTCTGTCTTTATGCCAGTACCATACTGTTCTTGTTACTATAGCCTTGTGGTATACCTTGAAGTCTGGTAAAGCGATGCTTTTCAATTTTTTCTTATTGCTTAAGGATGCTTTGGCTATTTGGGGTCTTTTCTATTTCTATACAAAACAGAACTATTTTTTTTTCAGATCTGTAAAATGGGATACTACTCTGCCACACACAAAAAAAAAATGGTGAACTAACCTCACTAGAACTGGAGACCATTCTTCCGAGTGAATAATGCAAGAATGAAAAAATAAACACCACACGTATTCATTATTAATATAGGAACTAGTCATTCAGTGCTCATGGGGACACATGCAAATAAACCTCAACAGAAACCAAGCAGGTGGGGTGGAGGGGAAGGGGATAGGTAAATTCTTACTTAGCAGGTACAACAAATGCATGGTATCTGGGTGATGGACACACTTATAACTTTGACTCAGGCTGTACAAAAGCAATGTAGGTGGATTTGTACACACATAATATTCAGAAATAAAAACCTGAAAAGCCAAAACAATATATAATCTATCATAACAATGTCTATGTAATGATACGGACATTAAGAATGATGGCAAGATTAGCAGTGAGCAGAAGGATTGAAGGGTAGAGAAACCGCATGGTAAAAAAAAGTAAATGAAATGTAGCAATAGAAAGTAATATTCTAATACCCTATGTGCAAAGAAGATGGGCTTTCAAGTAAGATGGAGGAAAAATATCTGGAACCAGCAGAGAGGAGTCAGGAAAATAAGGAATATAACAAAACTATAAATAGATACAGAATCTCTGGATGTACATAGAAAAAAACTGAATGGAATTCTGTACTACTGTCATCTTGAAAGTCATGGCCCTAGAATAACACAAATAGGACAATGGCAATGGACTTCGCCTATATGGCACTCAAAATACAAGCACAGTTTGCACCAGTTAACAACCACACATTCACAGGGGTTGAGAAGTGATCAGTATGTAAACCATATCCATTCAGAGTGGATGCAGGGATTGTGTGGGAATTTCTCATATAAATAGAAAGAAAATTAGATTTGGGGGTTGAGAACATATGATCAGGGAGGAAAGAAGCAAAGCAATTCTGGATAGGACTCCTCAGTGCAGATCCACAATGATTGCTCCAGAGAAGGCAGCTGAGGCCGTCTCACCACGATTCTGTGACTGCAGGGGGTCTTCCACTAGCTCAAATGGATTGGATCCCTAGATTCTGGGATGGTGACTTCACATCTAAATTATTAAACCTCCTCCACTCCCCATATCTGAGATACTTTTTAAAGTGTAATGAAAAATGTGTGATAAATGTTAAGATGAAATCATCATTAAAAATGAATTTACAAAATTATTGTAAAGAACTTTGTTTTACAATCTGGAAAACTTGTAGAGGAACATTCTGTTCACAACTTACAGTGAGAAGGGAAAGGAAAGGCAGAGTTGTCCAAAAGACATGGCTGCCTTCAGGAACTCCCACCGTCCCGATGGCGATGGCAAATGCAGGACAGCAGGGAGACCTGCAGTGTGGGTGTTTCAGATTCGCATGTGTGAGTTCTGAGCCCACAGGTAATTTATGAGAAATGTAAGAAACAGATTTCACACATCGTCTCCTACACAAGATTTCCTATATGGATACTTTATCACATTGCGTCTTTGTCAGGCCCCCAAACCACTTAATTCTTATAGGGGCAGAGGAGCAGGAAGGACTTTGCTCAGGACTGCCAGGTGCTGGCGGTTTCTGCCCAGGGAGGGAGTGAATCTGCAGCGCTGTGGCTGGCTGCTGGCACAGAGATACATAGCCGAGTCCCTGGGTTCTGTGGGCTGGATCTTCAGACTGGAGAATGATGAATTAGGCATCTTAGCGGAGTATCGGTCCTTGGACATCCCTGAATCATCTACGGTAGTTCGGGTGCGGAAGTAAGTCAGCAATTCCAGTCCCTGCACCAACGTCTGTCTGTACCAGTAAAGAGCATCATGGCCTGAAATTGGCTCACACGTCAGAGTCACTGCTTGTCCCACCTCTGTCACCTTGTGCTTTGGTGTCTGGATGACCCCAGCATCTGTGCACCCTATCGAAGAAGACAGAATTGATGGACAGAATAATGAGAATAAAAGTAGTCATAAATATGGAAGCCCAGTATGAAGACGCTAAATATTCTGGGGACTCACTGGCCATCAGGATACAAAGGGCCATGCAGAAGAGGGTCCAGGTGCCCATGGCAGAGTGAGAGCAAATTCAGAATATTGCAGACCAGGATCCCTGAAGCAAGAATAAAGAAGAGAATTTTAAGAAATTTTATCTCCACAAGATGCATCTTTCAGTGACGTCACCAAATGAGCCACCACCCACAGCTGAGAGCTCCTTTCAGAGGAGACTGTATCTCTGGGGGATAAATCAGTCAGACTTGACTGCACATGATCTGAAGTACAGAGGTGAACATCCAGGGCCCCCTGCAGATTTATTTGATATTGTCCATTCCTAATTATTTCTCTGTGTATGTCGTACCAAAGAACCTGACCACTGTATACATCTGAACCTCAAACAAAGAAGAAGAACACATGGTCCAATTGCAAACCAGCTTCTCTTAAAAACTCAAAATTCCTTCACTGGTGACTCAATTCTCCTAGTCATTTACAAGCTATCCATCAGGTAGTGAGGAGTTGACCTCTGAGCTCCCATGAAAGGCACGCTTGCCCACTGCATTGTTAGGGGCCAGGGCTGGAGCGATGGGAGAACTCAGATTGGAGAGCTCTTCTTTGCAGTGAAAGATCTCTCTGAGGTTATTTATCTTTGAACTTTACTGAATTTCTGAAGCTCATAGCAAAGAAATCTGCAGATTTCTTTATCTCCACAACAAAATGGAAAGAGGGTTCTTTGTTTTGAAGATTTGGAAATAAAATCCTCCTGAATTTTCTATCTTATTCTTGTGTCTGGAAAAACTCAATGTTTCTTACTCATTAGCACCTGGCCTTTTCCTTATAAAAATAGCCTGCACTCCCACAAATTTACCTTCTCTCGGTGTGTAGCTCATGGACGTGGGGAGAAGCCTCTGTTTTACGGGTTGGTCAATTAATTTATTTGCTAACAAAAGATGGAACAGTTTACATCCATATTTTTGCTGTTGGCACAGAGTCTGTGAACCTAAAGAGACTTGCCAGTTATGTAGAGTGAACGGTTTGCAGTCTAGTTTGTGTTACCTGAGGTGTCTGTTTGCCTTGCTGGCTCTGTTCTCTTATAGTGTCTGCAGGATCTGGAATATAAAACTCTGGTCACCATTCTATGTGTAAAAAAGAAATCCTTGTTTTTCTCTCCCTGTTACCAGGTACCTAGGTCAGGTAAGCAGAATGATGGCCCTCCAAAGATGTCCATTTCTAATCCCTGGAACCCATGAATGTGTCAAGTTCTGCGGCAACAGAGAAGTCAAGTTCCAAATGGAGTAAGCTTGCTTATCAGCTGACCTTCATACGGGACAGTAACCTAGATTTTCCAAGTGGGCCAAATGTAATCAAAAGGGAGTAAAAATGTGGAAGAGGGAGGAGGAAGGCCCAGAGTGACGCAGCTTAAGAAAAGACTCAACCAGTCACTGTCATCTTTAAAGATGGACAGGAGCCATCAGCCAAAGATGCTGGTGGCGTCTAGAAGCTGCAAAAAGACAAGAAAATAGATTCTCTCCTACAGCCTCCTGAAGGCATGCAGCCCTGCTGAAACCTTGGTTTTAGCCCAGTTATGCCCATTTTAGAATTCTAACCTTCAGAATTATAAAGTTTATAATGTTTATCTTGGTGTAAGCCACCAAGTTAGTGGCGATTTGTTTCAATGGAAACAGAAATTGTACAATCTTAAGTATTTATGGGGCTCAAAAGAAGAGTCAGAAGCTAGACACAAAGTACAGGTAGAAGCAGATAAATAACCCCATGGAAGGAATTTGAAATCAGACCAAGGGAAATTGAGGCAAAAAGAAAAGAAAAAGAAAAAGCTTCTAATCTCTACCTAGACTTCTCCAGCACACATAGGAGGCAGGAGCGAGTGAAGGCGTTTGACCTAGATTGGGGTATCTTCCTGCTGAAAGTAAAAATTCTTGGTCTTTATCTAACAAATGGACATTCTGGCATCACCGTGGTCGTCAGCTCCCTGAGGCCAGGGTCCCTCTGATGTGGCCCAGGGAAGCACCTCTGTTTCTCCTTCCTCTGCCCTCTACTCTCAACAGCAGGTGGTGCTGGCCCGGCTGGTGTGAGGTCAGGCTCTCTTAGGCTTCTCTGCTTTCCCCAACCAGAACATGCAAGACGAGGCCCCAGCTCCTTGGGCCCCCACACCTTACGCACACTCTGAGCTATGTCCACGGCAGCACACCACCATTCTGAGCCCAATCCAAGCTCAGGTTAGAGCAAAACCCATCTCTGCATTAATAGAGGAAGAAAGGTTGATCTCTAAGTCCTTCATCACCAGCCTCATTCAAGACATCTGCAAGGCAACTCCCTGAATCTATCTCCAACCCCGGGGTTTCCCTTAATGATCGCCTTCCATGGAGCTGTCTCAGCCTCTGCCCACACTCTGCAAGACCGCAAAGCCACAGTGCCTCCTAGTGGCCAGTGGGCTGAAACAGCACAAAGCCCCCTCTTCGCCGGTCATAGAGGAAATGTGTTGTATTTCAGAGTCCAAAAGATAGGGGATATCGTGACTTTTTAGTGTTGGAGGGTAAAAATATATATATTAATGTTTTCATGGCGTAATATGGAACCACCTGAGAGATGATGGACATTGGAGTCAGACAGGTGGAGATAGTAATTTCAGTTTTAATATTGACAAACAACAGGGCTTAGAGAGGAGTTAAAAGAGGCGGGCCAATACTATCCTGAAACAGCATTTAACACATTCTCTCTCCTTCAAAACTGCAGACTCCTCAATATTTGAAGAAAAGAAAGTTCTCCACTGTTCTTAGTGCATATTGAAAAAACATAAAAAATCTACTTTTTTTTCTGGGCAGCCAGGCTGAAGGGGAGATGATGAAGATGGACTAAACCAAGGTGAAGAAAAGAGTAAATTGGATAATTTATTGTCCTTTCCACAGAGAAGAGTTGGCAATGAACAAGAAGACAAAAACAAGACTATTAATTTAGGGACATGGCCCCAAATGGGGACTATAAAGCAAAGTGTCCTGGGAGATTGGGTTTAAATAGGCAAAGACAATAGCCATGTACCTGTTTCTCCCTCCGATTCAACCATATACTCCTAAACACGGCACAGATGTGTTCTGACAGTGAAGAAAATAAATTGATTCCATGTTCATCCTGTGCTCTTTGACCAAGTCTAAGTATTCACTCCCTATTCTCAACCTGTCACATGAGCTAGAGGAGCACCAAAGGTTACATGATTGAGAAAGTAACAACATAAAAATAAACGAATAATAAAAACTCCCAAACCTAATAAATGTTCCACCTTGATTATAAATCACCTCTAAGTTTAAAAAACTTCTTTGTTTGACATTAAAGTTTATAATGTCTCTATAGTGAAACAACAAGCAAATCATAAACTAAGAATCTAGCATTAAAATCCCCCCATATAGGATCAGAAAACCAAATACAATTTTGTGACTAATACAAATATTTATAGAAGAAGAACTTAAATGAAACCTTCTATTGTTACCTAAATAGTCATCACACTTATTCTGTGAATTTGGCGTAAGGAGTGGCATTTTTATTGGGTTATCTTCTCATCATTAACAGGATTTTTGTATGCCTTCTAGATGTTAACCTTATTAACTAAGACAGCTATGCTATCGAAAGTAAAGACAAAATCAGAATGAGCAAAATTCTAAGATTTCAGCAGCTTGACTCTTTGAAGTCTTACTTCCAATGACCACAAATCTCAGCACGGAATGAGCAGCTTTTTTAGGTGGTTGCTCACCAAATTATGAACCGGCAAGCCAGGTTGATTCCATATTATAATTAGGCTATCTATACTGTGCAGGTCCCAAGTCCATCCAGGCGAGGCAGAAGAGAGTTCAGAGGTGTTGGTGCAGAAAGTAGTTGGCGCAGCAGGCCTAGGACTTCTGTATATAGAAAGATTGACCTTTCTTGCTTATAAGGTTGGTCTTTGGCTGAGACGTTGGCTGCTGAACATTGCCCGGCACTGATAGAAAGATTCTCCTAACTGAGAGGGGTGGCTCACTGTGCTTCCACTGGTGTTATGAACCATATTCTTCTGAGCACCAGGTTTCCTTCTGGAATCTGGATTTTTGGTATTTGGTAGGCAGGGGGTGGCTACATGATCATTCTTAATTAAACTGCTGGGGAGCTGAGTCTCTAACGTGCTCTACTGGCAGAAATATTGCACACCTGTTAATGCATGTCTGCTGCTGGAGAAAACAAAATTGTTCAGAACCTGGTGACATGCTCCCAACCTTCTAATGGCAAGTGGGACCAGGAGCTGTAGAGAAGCCACTGGTGTCTTGGGAGGCATAAATGATCTCTGTCATTCTGATTATTCCCCATGTGTATGGTCTCCTCATGCCTTTCCTCAGTCTATGGTTTAATTTTTCATTTTTATGGTCTGTTTAGATGTGTGAAAGCTTAATTTAATGCAATTGATATTACAAAGATTTCTCTTTAGGGCTTGTTTTCTTGTGTAGCTCCTCTTTTAAAAAGTCATCTCTCAAATGATTATTAAGGATATTTTTCATAATATTTTTTCAGCCAAACTTATTTTAACCATTAAAAATAAATGTACTTGGATTATGTGTCCATGTAAGGAATAAAGTAGAGACCTGGGAATTAGGAGGAGGGAGATTTGCTCAGGCGGAAGAAGTAGCCTATGAAAAAAGATCCCCAGTGGGGAAATGACAGAGCATGTCTGAAGTAGTGACAGAACCTAGCAGGGTACGGTTCCAGCCAGCAGAGCCCAGGACCTGCTACAGGCTGATAGTGGAGAGGCAGGTGACAGGCACCAGCTACAGGGACCCTTAGGAGAAAGACAGAGGCTGTGAGTGAAGGTGTAGGGCTCAGAGTTGAGGGTAGAGGGCAGGGAAAGGGCAGGCGAGGAAGTCAGTGGCGGACAAGGGGGAGAGAAGAATAGAGTGGCTTTGAGATTATCAAGGGAACCACCATGAACCTCAACCAAAGATGTATGTTTCTTTCTGCAAACAGAAAGAGCTGCAGGAGAGAGACCCGGTGAGCCCAAGCTGTTGGGGTGACCTCCTGTCAGGCTGAGACTGGTGCTGGGATGGACCTTCACTCTGAGGGTCATACTAACCACCAACCTGTCAAAGGCTCTGTGACCTTTGGAAGCCAAGACTTCCCTAGGTGGAGTCAGACACAGGTGACCTGAAACTTCCTAACTGCCTTTTCTGTGCAGAGAGGAGCCAGCTGTGCGGCACTGTGGATCACTGCTGGCACAGAAGTACACAGATGTCTGGGAGCGGGTGGCAGACTCCAGAGTGAGGGGGAAATGCTCTGTGCGTGGTCTAGAGACACTGTAGCCATCGGGAACCTCTCCTTTGTCAGTGCTATTAACATCATATGAGAAATAGATCAGCCTCAGTCCATGTCCCAGGTCCTGTCGGTACCAGTACATATAGTCATGCTTATTAGTCTGATGACATTCTAGTGTTACTTGCTTTCCTGTCTCTGTGACTTTGTATCTTGGGTTCTGGGTGATTCCAGCATCCGAGTGTCCTGTAATGGAGAGAAACAGATTGATGCTGCCATCCTGAGAGAAAGGCTTATGCTGAGGGTTTGGGAATTCCAGGGAAGGAAGGCCACCTGTGGCCAGCTCTCACCTGCTGCCAGGAGACACAGGGCCACATAGAGGAGCCGGGGGCCCATTTCAAGTCTAGGGCAGAATCTTGTGTCTTCCATCCCTGCATTGGGGAAATACAGCTTGGGCTCTTGGTGACTCAGTGATGTCACTGACCCTGACAAATGCTTGAGCTGCAGAGCTGACCTGCCACACCCCTTCCCCTCTCTATAGGAACAAATAAATTACATAAAGAAAGTTGAACTGAGAAAAATTTGTAGGTCTGTTTTTATTTTTATTTTTTTTGTTCTGCCTCACTGAGCTTACTTTTTATTTTATTTTATTTTTTATTTTTCATGATCAAATACACATAGATCATGGATACATTCATTCATATGTGGGGTACAATGTGCTGTTTTTTTTAATAAATAAGCTGATGTGGTTAGATCAAACCAATTAACATAGCTTTCACCTCATTTACTTGATTATTGTACCAAAACATCTACGTTCTACCCTTAACAGATTTGACTTGTACCCTTGTCATATGCTCCATAGGTGTGGTCCCGCCTTTTACCTTCTCTAATAAATCTTGTAAGTGTACATGCTTTTTCCTTGATTTTAGTAGGAAGACTTGTGCTATGCACATTTTATTCCCATTATGATAAAATTCTTCATTTGCATACTGTTTTAATTTGTCATTATTTTTCAGTAATGTAAGGAACATTTGCATGACAGTACTAATGGCATGTTTTAGTGACTTCTCTGCATGAAATTCACCTCCAAGTACTGTTTTTCTTTTTCTTTGCCTAAACTCTGGATGCTTTTATGTCAGCCCACAGTAATCCCCTTGGTTAAAAATGTCTCTTGGAATTCGGAAACATTTCGGAGTCATGGTCAATACAATTTGAAGAGTTGCTTCCCTCTGTCCCACATCAATTCCCCTGACTGGACCCTCACTGTCCAGCTCACCCCTGCATTTCTCGTGGGTGCAAATTCTCCCTGCATTCAGGTGAAGCCACAGGGACTGTACAAGCTAAGTCTCCTGAACTACTGTACTTTCTGTGTAAAAGAGGAGGCTTGTTGGCGATCTTCATGAGATATTCACCCAGAGTGTGTGTGTGTGTGTGTGTGTGGGTGGGTGGGTGAGTGTGTGTGGAGTCCCTAGTGCCACAGAGAAACTCTCTGTGTCCACTCAGGAGACCTTGTATCCATCAAATGAGTGGATATTGACAGAATCATAAATATGCTATGGCGTAAAACATGCATCCAGTTAGTAACATGTTGTTACTCGTGTAAGGACATATCTCGGAGGGAGGCTCCCTTTCTGTGACTACACATCTCAATGCAGTCCAGGTGGTCTTTCCTCCCATCACACCCCAGTGAGAAAGGACACCGAATCAGAAGTTTCTTTATATACA
The DNA here is from genome assembly GCA_963575145.1 of Galago senegalensis. NCBI lineage: Eukaryota > Metazoa > Chordata > Mammalia > Primates > Galagidae > Galago > Galago senegalensis. The sequence goes on along the minus strand of CAUYTI010124369.1, from coordinate 24,415 downwards.
TTTCACTTCTCTCTCACATTCATTTAAATGGTTCTTCATACTTTATTTAATGTCTAACAATGCCAAAAACTTAGGTTCTCAGGCTGTCCAATTCAAATGTCAATGAATGCCGCTCATTTTTGCTTATATTTTTTTAACATTCTTAATAGTGGGAGCGTATTTGTCTGACATTCATCTCTGAAATTCTGGAGAGACCTGAGTTGAGAGAGCACAACTTCAAGACTCCTTAGCTTTTTCAAGTGTCTCCAGTCTACTTCCCAGATGGCCTGGGCCCAGAACCCACCGTGTGGGCTCCTCATATCAGAATCATTCCTCTGTGGAATTCCCCCACTTTAGAATTCTGATTTTATATTTCTTTTTAATAATACTTTCTGCATCAATGAGAACTGATTAGCCCTCGTAGTCATATAGTTTAGCTTTTCTTCCAAGGGACAAGCCTATACATAGACATATATACACATATACACATGTTTAAAATCTAAAACTTGCTAAATCTGGGAATAGCCTCTCTTGTCTTTCCCTAACCAAAACTTCAAGAAATAGCCCAGATATGAGAATTACATTTATAGATTTTGCATTCATTCAGGTTAAAGGACATGCAATATTTCAAATTGGAGATTGCTACACCTGCTGACAAAGTGGCTAGCATACACAAACGCCCCGGGCTTTCCTGGCAAATTGAATGCTCAGCTCTAAACCCACAGCAGAGCGTCTCAGGCACAGAGAGACTGATTAACTCTCACCCAAAGAGAAACAAAGTTCTAGTTAAAAGATGTCTTCTCTTGTTGGTTTATGTCAGACTATTAGGGAGCAAACATATGGGTATAAAATTTCGGTCAGGCATGATGAATAAGATGTAAAAATCTACTGTACAGCACTGTACTGATAGGTTGTGACAGTATATTATATTCAAAAATATGTTGAAAAGGTAGATCTCATGTAAATACACAACAAACACACACACACACAAACACAGAAATTCTGGCAAAGGAGATAGACAGTCGAAGATAAAAAGAAAAGAAATAAAGGAAATTTGTATGAATCAGATTCTGAGTAAACTACATAAAAAACCCAGATCTTAAAACTTTCAAATATAAGCAATATATTTTTTTCACTAAATTTTTTCCTTATTTTCTTTTTAAATTTCTTTTTCATTTTATGCTTTATATGATACAATCCCTTGCACAAAGTAGGGAGCCCCCAAATATCTTGTTGAATTAAAAAAACAAAATAAATTACCTAATGAAGAACACTGATTCGTGTCCCTTCCCTCCTGGAAGACTGCACCAGGCACACAGAGATGGCACTGTCCCTGGCGAACATCCTTTCACTGTGCTGTGCAGCAGGGAACCAACCCCTCTCCTCACTCAGCCCCCATGAAAGAGGTGACATGGCCTCGTCCACAGAACAGCTGGGGTGCAGGAAATTGTGCTTTGCTTTTTCGTCACAATGAAGGATAAATGGATCTGCTTTGCCTGGAAGTCATACGTTGCTTTGATTTGTCAGGCAAGAGGTTATAATGGTCACATATGATGCGTGCCCTCCCCATCCTGCAATTGGGGACCTGGAAAAGGGGAAGCTGTGTGAGGGACAGGTCTAAAGCATGTGTGTGAGTGAAGTGGGGTGTAGGCATCCTGGAGAACAGACTTCATCCGTTTACTAAATGTGAGACCCAAGAAAACTGTCTCTCTCCTATGTATAAACAGGTACAATAAGGCTTATCATGAACAATTTCATCGAGCATTTAAACAGATCACATACAGAGCCAGCAGAAGGTGGCTGGCAGCAGCCTCCTCACGGTCACTTCCTGAGTGGGGCAGGGACGTTTTTGTACAGAAGGCTGAAGATCAGGCAGGGCTGTGCTGCACTGCTGGCACAGAGGAACAGGGCCGAGTCCTCCAGCTGCAAGGAGCTCAGGTTCAGTTCAGAGTGGTAGTCACTGTATTGTTGTGCTGAGAATCGAGCAGGGAACTTTCCTCTTTCTTGCTCTTTCATGTTATAATACTGAATGAGGAACTGGGGTCCCTGGTCCAGATGCTGTTGGTACCAGGTCACAGTGAGGTCTCCAGACTTAGGGAAGCACTTCAGTGTCACTTGCTCGCCCCTTGCTTTGATCAGGTGTTTTGGGGTTTGCGTGACTCCAGAATCTGCTGCACCTGTGAGTCAGAAGGTAGTACACAGGAGGAAGCCTGCCACGGGAGCCTTCCCTGCTTGTATTTCAGGGATGGGGAATGGAGGTCAGAAGCTTTCAGGGCAGACCCCAGACTCACCTGTTCCCAGGAGATAAAGGGCCACACAGCAGAAGAGCCTGGAGCCCATGGCAGTGTCAGGACCTATAGCATCTCCTGAGTCAAGGGTGGATCCCCTGCAATAAGCTTTCTGAAGTTCTCAAGCTCACATCCAACGGATAGGAACATTGGCCTGTGATGTCACTGCTCTGGGTTACTCTCCCTGCAGGCCACCCCTGCCCAGTGCCCACGTGGGCAGGCCCCAGACCCTGCTGCTCTGTGCAGCACTCCTGTTCTGCACAGCCCTAAGCTAAAGCTGCATCATTGGGTTGACCAAGGTTTTCACATGAATATGCCCCCATCAGACCTTTCCTTCCTCTGGTCACCAGGTACTGCCCTGACACTGATTCCCCAGCCCTGGCCTTCCCAGCCTCTCACACTCTGCTGCCCATGAAGGTGCAGAGAAGATCCCCTGAGTGGATACTAAGGCCTGTAGCTCCCCTACCTCCCCTGGACAGGGAGGAGTCAGTCTCTGTTTCAGGGCCTCCTCTGAACACCAACCCCCTGTAGCAAGCACCCAGCCAGGCATTCCCTGCAGCCCTCCTTCCCCAGGCCACCCTCCCTCCCCTCCCCAGGTTCCCTGCAGCATTGAGGAGCCACAGCGCCTCCAAGTGGCCAATGGTCCACAGTCTCAGGGAAACACAGCTGGACTGAAGTGTTCAAGATTGTCCTAATCCGGAACAAAGATGCCTCCAACCCCTAACCTTAACCCCATCCTCACACACACCCTCTCTACCCTTTCCAAAGGGGCTAATTTAGGGTTCATCTTCAAATTCACCCTTAGCCAGTGGAGACAAAGGAGACATGAACCAACATCTGGACTGCAAAGTGAACCATTATTGCCCCATTGTAAGTAGCTTGGTAAGATGGAGAGAGGAGGCAGAATTACACAGCCATAGGATAAACCGCGTGTCCACATCGCACAGCCCCAGCCTGGGAACCTACATCCACAGCTTCTCCTGGTAAATCAGACTCGTGCCTTTTTGTATTTTGTATTTAAATTCATTTTTACAAAATGTTAAATCGTGTATTTTATAAAGATAATTTCTAGTATTTAAAACTATATTTCTAATTTATAAAAACATGAAATAAAAAATCCTGTCAGTTATAATTAAGAAAGGGACAGCAGGTCTCACATTGCTACACTACCCAGAAGTGCCCATGAGCTCTAGCCAGTAATTGTTAGTGCTTAGCGACATTAATCGCATAAATAATAGTTGGGAGTCCATCAGCTTCCAAGAAGCTCCATTGGTGAACATTAATGTACTCATTCCATATTATCAAAGAGTTTCACTTATGTGTATATTTGGCTTTTTTATGAAAACAAAAGAAAGACAGTGATATAATAAAGCACCAGGGAACTTCCGGGTCAGGAGCTGAGAGGAAGGCAGGTGTGAGCTGGTCCTTGACAGATGCTGGTGTGGGGCCCTGTCTGGGGAGGAGGAGGCTCCTTCCAGCCCATGGGGGAGTGAGCACAGCTGCAGAGGATCCAAAAGGATGCTGAGTTGTAGGAAATGTTCAAGAGCTGTTTGCTCACAGAAGGTAATTGGATCACCGGTAAGTGTTTGAAAGTGACCCCAGGAAACAGAATTTACCTTGCAGGAAACTGAAGAGATTTTGCCTATCAGGGGTGAAATGTTTGGGGAATTACCCAGTGGTGCTCTAAGGAGGCAAGATTAGGGCCAGAAGTCAGAAGGAAGATGTCAGAATCACCTCCAGGACTCTCACACCAGACGCAGGCTGTTGGGTGGTGTCTCCTCTTGGGCCACCCTGAGGTGTGGCCAGCTGCTCCAAGGCCTTGCTTCACCTTTTCTGGATATTGAAGACTTTGAGAGATCGTGTGGCACGGAACACCATCTTTAATCAGTGGGTAGCTCTGCTTTATTTTCAGCAATGTTTAATCATGTCCTCTTTCCTCAAATTTTCCTAAATAATATTTTCTTCCAAAATTATGTAAAGCAAACCGCTGTGATTCTACCTTCTATGGTAAACATTTGTCAAAAAATCTGGAGCGCGCAATGAGATTTCCTTCCCTAAAAAGGAAAGTTCCAGCTGCTCTCCTACCACAGCACCCAGGGTCAGACACAGAAGGTGATTTGGAGTGAACTGATGAAGGAAGTGCCACCACCCTCTGACCAGGACCTCTCGGCCCTGCTTCCCCAGCCTGAGTGACAGAAAATCCCCAGGCTGCACAGCTCAACTCCTAAAACAGATTCTTTTTTCCTCCCACAGCCCCCAGATTGTCACAGATATGTCAGAGCTGAGGGTGCTCCAGGTCGTAGCAGGGAGGTTTGTGCACAGAACATTGTTGGCTCTGCAGGGCTGTGCCATGCTGCTGGCACAGAGATACAGGGCTGAGTCCCCCAGCTCCAAGGCACTAATATTCATCTTAGAGTGATTGTCATGGAACTGGTGACCTGAGAATCGATCGGGGAAGTTCCCTTTTTGTCTCTGTACCTGACTATAATATTCAAAGAGAAACGGGGGGCCCTGACCCAGGACCTGTTGGTACCAGGGTACACTGGCATGCCCAGGGACAGGGGAATGTCACTTGCTGTCCTCTTGCTTTGATCAGGTGTCTTGGAGTTTGGGTGACTCCGGCCTCTGCTGGGCCTGTGGAGAAAGCAGATGGAGAATGAGCACAGGAGGCAGCCTGGTGGGGCCTCCCCAAGGTTAGGGGGGGATGCAGGGGTGAACAAGCTCAGAATGGAGATGCTGTTCTGTCCGCAGGGCTCACCTGCTCCCAGGAGGCAGAGCAGCACCCAGGGCAGGAGCCTGGCGCCCATGACACGGGGGCAGGTGGCACTGGGCCCCTGTGCTCAGGGCTTGGTGCTCTTGGGGAAGAGCTGAGTTCTGGGCCTTGCTTTTCCTGACTGGAGGAGTGTCCTGTGATGTCACAGCCCAGATCACTCCCTGTAGGCTTCCTGAGGAGTAGAGCTCCCTCTCTGATGCTTTTTTTCCCCATTTTTTTTGAGGCAGAGACTCAAGCTGTTGCCCTGGGTAGAGTCCTGTGGCATCACAGCTCACAGCAACCTCAACTCCTGGGCTTAAGCAATTCTCTTGCCTGAGCCTCCCAAGTAGCTGGGACTATAGACGCCCACCACAGTGCCTGGGTATTTTTTGGTTGTAGTTATCATTGTTTGGCAGGCCCGGGCTGGATTGGAATCCACCAGCTCTGATGTATGTGGCTGGCGCCGAGCCCATTGATGCTTTTCTGATGAGGCAATTGCTTCTCTGCCCACACTGCCCCAGCACCCAAGCTGCCCCCCTCCCTCCCACCTCCTGCTTCAGTGCTCCACATGGGAACTCACCCCTGCCCACCAGCTGAGGGAGAGGAGCCTGGGGCCACCCCGTCCTGTCCCAGCTCTGCCTGGCTGACATCACGCCATCCCTGAAGCTGGATCCATACAGAGGTTTCTGATTGTATCGTCCTTTCTCAGGACACAGTGCCAGCCCCTCCCCTGAGTGGCCAGTGGTGCAGACTCACCATATTCTAGTCCATCTGATCAGTTCCATGGCTGATATGCATTGTCTGCAAATTATTAGCAGTACAGATTCCCCAGATTCTGATACTTTATCACCTCACAACAGCCAATTTGGGCCTTGGCAAAGGCCATCCTGTGTGGAGTGCTCTGGGAGGTTTGTACTGTCCCTCTAGGTGCTCAGACTGAGGGGCCACATGTGCTGGGGACAGACCTTCTGCTACATTATCCACGGCAGAAGGAAAAGCAAGTGAGCTCAGGAGACTCATACAAATGAGTCTGACCTCACCTTTTTCATCAGAAGCCCACTCCCAGAACTACTAAGATATTCTCACAATAAGGCTGTTAATTTATTCACCAGGGCTCTACCTCCCTTCTTAAAGGCCTCATCTCCCAATACTCTTACATTAGCAATTGAATTTCAACGTGAATGTTGGCTGGGCATTTAAACCACAGTGCGTATACCTACCCTATGAATTACTATTCCACTCTTAGGTCTATACCTAAGAAAAGTAAATGCATGTTTTTATAAATAATTGTAAAAGAATGTTCCGAGAAACTTTGTTCATAATTGTTGAAGACGAGAGTAACCCAGATATCTATCAGTAGGAGATTGGGTCAGGTCGTAGTGTACTTATACAGAGAAATAGTACTTAGCCGTAGGAAGGAAACAACTGCTGGACAACAGCATGGATACACTTCAGACATGTTAATTTTACAGGAAAATAAGTCAAGACGAAGCACTGTACAATTCCAACTATATGAAGTCCAAGAATAGAACAACTAATCAGTGGTGATAGAGATCGGAAACGCAGCTAGCTCTGGGAGAGAAAATGATTAGAAAGGAGCATGAGGGGACTTTCTTGAGTGATGGGAACGTTCCTCACTACGATTTCAGTTATGATTGCATAGGGACATGCACTGGTCAAAATGTCCAAGCTGACCTTGAATGAGTTTGACTGTTTTACTCTCTATTCGTCAATTTCGGTAAAAATATTCCTAAAAAGTAAATAAATGAATTGTACAAAAGTAAGAGCCATATGTAATGTATGCTTGTATTCTGTGCAGCCCAACTTAGAAGTGAACATACACGAAACATGAAAATAAGAAAAGACGGGGGCACTCCCTTATTTCCATAGAATAGGGAGAAGCAGGACGGGCTCAGTAACTGAAATGTACAACATCAAAACCCAGCATCAGAGTGAGGTGGACAGACCGCATGCTGAGGGACAGACAGCCAAGGACTGATGTCCCAAAGAAGGCTGCAGACCAACAAAAGCTCGAAAAGAAATCGTTTGGAGACCCATGAACTGCCTTAGATTTCACAGTTTTAGAAGTGGAGCACTCCTAAGTCTCACAATTCAGCCTTTCATTTGGCTTTCAGCAGACTGGCAAATTGGTGGATGGAGTTCTTGCCAAGCAAGCAGCCTGCCCCGCTCCTTGTGTGTGGGGTTCTGGGTGAGACAGCCCTTGCCCTATACAACCTCACAGCTTCCACAGGTAGGGTTGGCGCTCCCAGGGAAGCCCAGCTGTGGACCTCCCAAGCTCCTGGTTAATGAATCCCAAGTCAGGAAACTGTTGCCTCTGTGTGTGGCTTCCGCTGAAAGTACTAAAGAAAAATTATATATTTGCTCAATACTGTTCTGTAATATTTCTCAAGAAAAAAAATTGAGGAGCTCATAGATTTCAAGGCAAAGTAATGATAAGATTTAAGTTCCTTCCTTGATCTACCGAAGACTTGGTATGCTCCTTTGCACCGAAGACTCAGAGTGCTGCTCTGTGGCCACAGGGACTTGGTGGAGACTTAACTCAATCCCTTCTCAGTGAGTCACTCGCTGATTATCTCTGGGTCTAATGGCACTGGGTGGTGCATTGCTAACATGTCCCCTAGGTAGTTTGTTTACTTGTGTTTTAGAACTTTTTGTCAAGACATTTTTTGTCCTCCAGAGAACAGGCACTTCATATCCGATGGATGTGAAGCCCAGGTAACATTCTGTGTACCACTTATATACTGATAGAATCCAGATCATTCAAGCAGATGAAACCTATTGAGCTCTTTTATTCACCCTTAAAAATAAAACAAAATATCTATTTCATATTGGAAGCTGCCATTCCTCTCCTTTGAACAATCACCAGAATATTCCAAATTGAGTAAACAGCAGAGTCTGCATTTGATTCCGCACAACATCCTGGTGGATCTCAGGCACAATAAGTTTTATGCTGCTGGGGAACATTCACCCCGAGAGCCCACTGCTGGGAAGTCTGGGAAAACTTCAGAGAGGGCACATTTTTCTCCTGGTTGAGCGAGGGCCCCAGGAGTGCCCACCTGCACTGTGGCTGTTCTGTTAGAGCAGAGAGCACCTGGCTGTGCAGGGTGTGTCTGCACTGGCGCAGAGACACGGAGATACAGAGCATCTGCTCAGTACAGGTTGCAGAGTCAGGGGAAAACTCAGATTTTACTCCAGAAGACACTGTACTGTGTCATCTCCTGTGCTAGTGCTATTGACACTACCTGAATAATGGCCTTAGTTCTTTTCCTGGGTCTTGTTAAAACCCGAGCTCTGAATAGTTCCTAACCTGAAAACATTTCAGGATCATCCTTTTCCCTGTTCGTGTATTGTGGTATCTTGGGTGATTCCAGCACCCACGGGGTCTTTTGGAGAAGCAGAAATAATGTGAAGACAAGACTTAAGAGGCAGCAGGAATCTGCAGAGGAAAGGGAGAGGAGGGCTTGCAGCTTGGAGTTTCCAACTCTGGGGCAGAGTTTCCCGGGGATGCCAGAACACACCTGCTCCTGAGAGACACAGGGTCACACTGGAAAAGTCTGGGGCTTGCAGCAGGGTCTGGGAAAGGGTCCAGCTAAGTGCTGTGAGCGTGGCCTCGACAAGGATGGGGGAAGCAGGAACTCCCTGGGCTTTGGTTTCCCACATTCCCCTGAGGCAGCTGCTCCTCTGGATGCACCTGCCCCTGACAGCAAGGCTGTCCTGCCACATTCTTCAACCTTGGCTCTCATTAAGTTTGAGAGGGACCTCCCACCACTGGCATGGGTCTGTAGGTGGCCTAGCAATAACTGAAAACCTCAACTTCTGCATAACACTGGATCCAAGCCCACATTTTTCTTAACCCTTTCCCTCCAAAGCTGCTGTCCCGGACTCTTCCCCCTGAGCCCCTTAGACACCAGAGGACAATAGTGCCATCTTGTGAGCAATATGTGAGGTTTCATTGTTGTTTCTTACACAGTGGCCACAGAATGCTGGGAAGTATCTCACTTAGTCAGCTAGGAGAACATTCCAGAAGTACTATCCTGCAAGTTTCCTGATCATCTTCCTTAAACTCGAATCCCAATACTAGTTCTAATCTAAACCATTTCTCTAACTTACCATGTGTAGTACCCCACCCCCATTCCAACTCCTGTCACATCCCTGGCAGGTATAGTCAAACTGACATTTCCTCCCTTAAAGCTGTCTTCTAAAGGGAGAGAAATAGAATGGGAGGAATGGAAGGAAATTATATTCAGTCTAAGGTAGGAAGAAAATATAAAAGTTGAAGAGAGAAGACGTTATTAGGCTTGCTAGAGATAAAAAAAAAAATTGCCCCTCAAAATGACAATCAATGTTACCCCCAAATTGTAGATTGGCAAGTGACTGGGAAGATATTGATATTACCCTCAATGTGGGATTAAATGTGCATTAATAAAAAGTACAACTTGAATATAAAAACCAGGATGCCTTATAAGGCAATGAGCCCTTGTGGAGGGAGCAGCATCTAATGGGAAATTTGGGATGGTGGAATCAAGGTCATTAGAAGGTGATCGAAAGGCAGCTGATAATGGGTACAACTGGCACCTGGGGAGCCTGGCTGCAGGGAGGAAGGAGACGATTCTGAGGGAGGCAGAGGGCCAGTGGGAGATAAGGACTCACTGGTGCAACACAGTATGGTCAGGAGGAAGTCTGTTCAGGCACTGCGTGCTGGGTTATGTGACTATCATGTTCACTGTCTTCAGTCTCAGCCCAGATGGGCCGTTTTTGTTTCCCAGTGATTTCTCCCTGCAGCCCTCACTGCACCTGGGTTAGACTTGCCCCTAGTATTTGCTCCTCCTCAGGTTCCCACGAAGCCACTCGCTGCCCTTCCTGGTTGGGGACCATCTACAGGAAGTCATGTCTCCTATGAACTCCCACAGTAATTGGCCTGGGCCTTTCCGGGCTGGATCATATGTCCTTCTCCTTTCATTTCATTCAGACCTAAAGTAGATGAGAGCTATGAACCTTAAAGAATGCCCTGAGCATTGGACCTGTAAAGTGACGTCTTTTTAAATTATTGCTATTTGTTCACTGCTTTGGACTATATCTGAAGAGAAGGGATGCACAGTTGAAATACTTGAACTTAACCACAAAATCCTTCCCAAGTGACGAAAGCAATACAAAGGAATTGCTCTCCCCACATATGAAATTCCAGAATGAAACGAAAAGTAAAGATTATGCTGTCAAATATTTGAGAAGGACTTCAGAAACCCAACCCTCCTGCACAGACCCCCTGCTATGCCCTCTATCCACCTGTGATGCACACATGCCCTGCATTCTTGCCCTAGCCCTGGGAACCAATGCCCTGCCACAGCCTGTGAGGAGCTGATGTGGAGGAGAGTTGGTGTTTAAGCCCCCAGAGAAGGTGATTTGCGGGGCTGTCTGAACATCTTCTGAGGATTGAGAAGAAACAGGCCAGTACCGAATCTTAAGGAGAGGATATTTAAATTGCTTGTGATTCTTCTGACACTTCAGCTGAAAATAGGTCCAGGGTCTTTCCTGACTCTTCTGGGGTTCCCCAGTTTCCCAGGGAAATGAGTCCTTGCTCCAGGGACAGTCAGTACCACGGAAGAATAGTGTGGCTGTACTTGGCTGACAGCCAGAGCTGCTGCGGGCCTCAGCTCTATTACTAGTGACCCTGGCATCTGTACATTCCCAGAAAGAAAGACAATTTGTAAATCCAGAACTGCTTGGGGTCCCCTTTAGATAAGTTCAAAATAGTTGTCACTCTTTAGGACTGGGATGCTCGTAGGAGACACAGACCCACACACCGACAGAACTTGGCAGGGGTTAGATAGGAGTAGCATCAGCTGAAGCCTCCTGAGATGCTGGCTTTTAGGACTCAGAGCAGAGGGTAGGTGGATTCTGAGCCTTATTTCCCCACAAGGCATGGCCTGCCAGAGGCATCACTGTCTCGGAAAACACTGCTGTGTTGTGTAGGGAAACTAGGCCTTTCGGGAGCAGGTAGAGATGCCCAATAGCATTTACGGTTTCCGTAGTATAAACTCCTTGACCATGACAGTTTTCAAGCTCCCTGGCTCTGCTTGACAAGGTGTTGAAAAGAGATGTGCCTATTTGCTCCTCTGCATCAGTGCAGACTGACCCTATCACACCTGCAGCCCCAGGAGTGAAAGTTTCAAAGTGTTTCAGTGCCAGACATCTCACCTCCTAAAAATGGAGTGCCAGCAGGTATAGCTCAGCAGACATATTTTCATGTTAGGGTCAAAGGATGTGACTCTGAGTCTTAGAAGTAAAACAAGGACATGTGTTCAGAGAAAGGATTTCGGAGTCCTCTGAAATTATTGAGGGCCTGCCAAGATCACAGCACAAAGGGTAATGCTGGCGGGTTTGGGAGCTCCTGGGTTTGGACTGGAGATAATTTCATTTCCATGTTCTTCCTGTTTAATTCAAGAAGATGGGATACTTCCATTAGAGCGAGGCCTCCATTCCTTCATATTTATTAATTAATAAAATCTCCCCCCTGCTCCCCTTGTATGTTCACGCTCCTGCAGGTGGGAACCCTTGCTTGCCGTTGCTGTATCTTCTCTCAGGACCATCATTTACAACTGTGCTCTGTATTCTGTTCATACCTAAATGTCAGAGCTTACCCCACTGTTAGGACCAGATGCATCAGCGGCATGTGAATAAAGATGGCAAAAGTTGGAGACAAAGACTAGGAAGAAAGTCCTCAGGATAACATCCAAGGTCAGGGAATTCCCATCTGTGCCCTGGTCTTAACCACTCCCATGAGACACAGGAAAACAGAGCAAGGAGGGATTTCAAGATGTTACAACTTCAATGGGTCCAAGACAACTCCCTGAAAAGGTCCATCAGGGAGGAAGAAAAATTAGTATACTTTTTTTGTTGTTTTGGATCATTGAGGGTACAAAGAATTGGGTTACATTGATTGCATTTGTTAGGTAAAATCCTTCTTATAATTGTGTCCCACCCCCCAAAAGATATGCCATACACCATGAACCCCCCATACTCCTCCCTCCTCCCCTCTTCCCACTCCCTCATTCCCCTGCCCCAATCCCCCACCTGGTATTAGATCATCTACTGTCTTCATATTAGAATAGAGCACAATGGAATCTTGCTTCTCCATTCTTGTGATGCTTTATTAAGAATGTGTTCCACCGCCATGCAGGTTAACACAGAAGATGTAAAATCTTTATCTTTTGATGGCTGAATAGTATCCCATTCCACATATACCACAGCCTGTTAGTCCATTCCTGGGTTGTTTAGGTTGTTTCCACACTTTGGTGGTTGTGAATTGAGCTGTGATAGAAAGTCTAGTACAAATGTCTTTATGATAAAATGATTTTTTTTTCCTTCAGGGTAGATGCCTAGCAATGGGATTATAGGATCAAATGGGAGGTCTAATTTGAGTTCTTTGAGGATTCTCTGCACACACTGTTTCTGATATCTGGATTTAGGGGGATTATGCTTCCTCTACTGAGGCTGGGCCAGGGGCCTTCAGTCTTAACCTTAGAGCAGTGGGCTACCTCTGAGAACTCCCAGAAACACACAGTTGATGATCATATTGGTTCAGCCCAAGGTTTTCAATTTCATATATATTATTAACTGTAGCTTTAACTACAGAGAGGTGGAACATTTCATTAGAATTATTAATGTTTATAACATATAAGTGTAGCAGTATGAAAAAACTAGCAAAAAGTAATAGAAGCATTATTATAAAGAATATACTCCATCTTATTTGTGAGTATGTTTTGTTATAGTTTTTATTGTTGTTGTGTTTTGTTTTATTTGAGACAGAGTTTGTCACCCTCAGTAGAGTTCCATTTTATCATAGCACACAGCAACCTCCAAACTCTTGGGCTCAAGAAATCCTCTTGCCTTAGCCTCCTGAGTAGGTGGGACTACAGGTGCCTACCATAACACCTGGCTATTTTTAGAGACAGGGTCTTGTTCTTGCTTAGGCTGGTCTTGAACTCCTGAGCTCAAGCAGTCAACCTGCCTTGGCCTCCCAGAGTACTAGTATACCACCTTCTTGAGGTAAAGAACTCAGAAAATTATTTCAAATCAAAAGACTGAAGTAGTCATTTCCAGAGGCTGGGTGGAAGGTGGGAGTGTTCAGTAGTGGTGCTCAAAGGGTACAAAGTTTCAACTAGGAGGAATGAGTTCAAGAGATCTCTTGTCTATCGAGGTGATTCTAGTTCATAACAATGTAATGTGTTCTTAAAAAGTGCTAGTAGTACATTTTAAGTATCCTCATCACACAAAAGGATAAATATTTGAGGACATTCATCATGTGTTAATTACCTGAATTCGGTCATTGCACAATATATAGACATTTCAGAATGACATCTTTTACTCTATAAATATATACAATTCTTACTTCTCAATCTTGCATCTCTAGAAATCTGATTTTCTCTGGGAATCAAGAGGAAGCTGGAGTAATCTTAAAAACATGCTTCTGTCTGTCAGCACAGGGGCAGTGGTGAACAGAAACAAAGGAAATTTTGGTGGTTTTTTTTTTTTTTTTTTTTTTGCAGTTTTTGGCTGGGGCTAGGTTTGAACCCACCACCTCTGGCATGTGGGGCCAGTGCCCTACTCCTCTGAGCCACAGGTGCCACCCAAGGTCTCATTTTTTCATTACATGTTTATCAATTTGCCTCAAAAATAGCAAAGACCTTTCCTTCAGACAAACAGGTTGATATTATGCTGCTGGAAACTTCCATTGTAACAGAGATATAAGAATCTTCAGAAGAAAGAATGATCCTGAAGACACAGGCTTGGACCTTCCAGATACCAGATGCTGCCAACAAATGCATAAGAAGATGCTCACTGCCTCCCACTGAAGGTTGGGTGTGTGGATACCTGCCTCCAAGTCATACAGAAAACTGCCCACGCAGCCCCAAAAGCTGAGTCTAAAACAGCCAGTCCTTGCATTGGAGCCCTAGGCTGCTCTGAGGATTTGCAGAGCCCAGTGGGCCATGATTGTCCCACCACCCACCTTTACAACCAGGGTGTTTCAGGTGTGACTGGGTGGCCCTTTTCTACCCAAAGGACAGCTGAGGTCCAACTCTCCTTCTTTCCCTTGAACAGTGAAGAGTAAAGAGAGGCCTCTGCTTAGGGTCTCTGGGAGCTGCAAGGGGAGGGAAGGATGAGGTTTGTGAGCAGGAAGGAGGTGACTGTGCCCCACTGTGGCTACGCTGCTGGCACAGAGATACACAGCTGAGTCCCCCTGTTCTGCCAATCTGATCTTCAGCCTGGAAAAGGATGCCTGAGGCCTCTCGGCTGAGAACCGATCATTACGCATCCCTGATGTGTCTGTTGCCTCTTTGCCTCAGAACTCCACCATGAACTCTGGGCCCTGGCCCAAAGTCTGCTGGTACCAATAAAGAACATTATGACCAGAAATGGGATCACACCTGAGAACCACATCCTGTCCCTTCATTGTGACCCTGTGTCTGGGGGACTGGGAGACTCCAGCACCTGTGAGATCTGTAGGGAAAGAAGTTGGGAACAGGGTGAGGAAAGAAGTTATCATCTGTCTCTCACACACACACATACACACACGTGCACACAGGTACACAAGGAAACCGCTTGGTGTTCTGAGGACTCACCTATCCCCAGGATGCAGAAGACCACCCAGCAGAGGAGCCTGGAGCCCATAGCAGGGTCAGAGCAGGATGGGAGGGGTACAGGTCAGAGGCACTACGAGCAAGGGCAGAGGAGAAGGGACGTCTTTGACCCCATATTGCAGTTCCCACAGTGATGTCACTTCCTCTTTCAATGCTCACAACTGCAGGAACACAAGATTTCTATATCAGACCATACTTGGATCATTGAGTTAAACATTTATATTTCTAAGAAGAGCAAGGCACAGAGTGTCACTTTGGGTTTCAGTACTGGCTGGTACTGAGGTCTCATCTTTGAGTTTATCTTCTCATCTAACAATCGCTCCCTGTTGCAAGCTCGCTGAGCTGTGTCAACAGTGTCTCCAGTACAAGACCCCAAAGCTGAGCTGTTGTCTATCTGCATGTCAGTGTGTCCCATGGCTTCCTGTTGATGCTCAGCCCCTCCATGCCTCCAACCACACTTGTTCTGTGTGGGAAGATTAAGTGGTTCTCTCACACCACACCTCGGGCCCTCTTTCTGGGAACTTTGCCCACCTTTGTATAATTTTGAAAAGATATCTTGCTGGCAATTTTCTTTTCCTTTTCCTCTCCTGAAATAATTTTTTCATCAATCTCATTTTATGTCAACGAGCACTACAAGTCTGTGTTAATGGTTATTTTTAAGCTATTTCTTGATTTTCACTGTTTCTGTCAATATATTGCTATGGGAGATATTTCTCTTTCCACTCTGACTTCTTTTAAAATCTTCTCCTTGTCATTCATAGTGTACAATTTCATTCTGACATGACTATTTATCTTACTTGATATTCATTTGAATTACTGAAACTGAGACTTAAGGTCTCCAACATCTCTGGAAAACTCCCTCTAACATCTTACAAATATTACCTTACCTGTAGTATTGTTTTCCATATTTTCTCTTTCTGAAACTTCAATTATATACAAGAAAAAAATAGAAAATTCCACTAAAATATTACACTTCTTCTAATATACTAGAAACTTCCACATCCCTAACTTTTTTTTTCATATTTTGTCTTTAATTTTCTATGCTGCAATTTAGGTAATTTTTTCACATACGTTTTGACATACCTAATAGTTTCTTTGGAAGCATCTAATCTTCTGTTGGACTTCTTATTTTATGAAGATAATCTTACTTGTATATGTTCTGTTTGATTTTTTTTTTTTTTTTTTTTTGTGCAGTTTTGTCTGGGGCTGGGCTTGAACCTGCCACCTCCAGCATATAGGACCAGGACCCTACTCGTTTGAGCCACAGGCGCCGCCCACTATTTGATGTTTTTTAGTGTTATCTGCTGGTTTCAGGCAGTCTCTTTCTCCTTATCCACTTTTCAATCCTCTCTTATATTCATTTAAATATTCCTCTCTGAACATCAATATCTTATAATGTTAAAATTTTACATCTTCACTATGTTCATGGACAATTATTGTTTCTGCTTCTTTTGCTCACTAGTGTTTATTTTAGGATTCTTAATGATCAGAGTATATTTGTATCTATTGTTAATCTACAGAATTCCAGAGATGCTTGGATTGAGAGCATAGAACTTCAAGCCTCCCAACTTTCTCAAGTGTCTCTAGGCTGACTCTCAAATGTTTGGGACCAAGAACTTTCAAATGGACTCTGGGCTGCCAAATACACCCATGCTCCAGAATAGGATTCTAATTTTATATTTTCATTTAATTATTTTGGAGAGCCCATAGGTCATGTGGCTGAGACATTTCCTCCCTATTTTCCAAGTGGAAATAACACACACACACACACACATTTTAAATATAACAATCCCTAAATCTACAGATCTCTTTTTATTTTTGTACCATCTCCAAACTTCAAGAAATGGACTAGATATCATAATTACATGATTACTGTTACACTGAGGTTGTTACATGATTACAATTACATTGAGGTTGATGAACATGCCATATATTTTTTTTTTTGAGACAGATCCTCAAGCTGTCCCCCCTGGGTAGAGTGCCGTGGCATCCTAGCTCACAGCAACCTCCAACTCCTGGGCTCAAGCAAGTCTCCTGCCTCTGCCTCCCAAATAGCTGGGACCACAGGTGCCCGCCACAACGCTGGCTATTTTTTTTTTTTGGTTGTAGTCATCACTGTTGTTTGGAGGGCTGGGCTGGATTCGAACCTGCCACCTTAGGTGTATGTGGCTGGTGCCTTAGCCGCTTGAGCCACAAGCACCATGCCAACATGCCATATTTTAAATTGGAAATTTTCATAATAATTAAAAAACTGACTTGCACAAACAAATGCCTCCATGACTGTTCAGTAATTGAATGCTCTTTCGTAACCCCGCAGCAGACCATCTCAGACACGGAGACACTCATTATTCTCCTCCATTCTGCACCCTGTTCTGGGTACTGGGAACTGAAGTATAGAAGCCACCAGGACCTGAAGCCCCAGCATCAAATATTTGTTCTATTGTTGGCCAATTTGAGACTATTGCAGACCAAATACATTCAGTTTACTAGTTCACTGCAATTTATTCAAAATAAAATTTGTATTCTTTCCTTTGAGATCATATGTTCTCCTCTTAGTAAATTAAGAAGTTATGTGAGTCACAAACCACATGGATAGACCTGTCCAGGAGAAGACAGAGCTCTTTATGGACAATTGGTCAATGGAAATTTCCGGAAATTGGTCAATGTGGCACAGGGAAGAAGCTAGTTGGGAATTATTAGTGCTGTTATTAGAAGGTACTAGACCATTCTTTTGATTATTTTGAATACACAGCTGAGGTAGGAGGAAGAGTGGTCAGATATGTCTTACTAGGAACTGAGTGTGGTCGGTGGAAGGTTTGTACTGGGAAATTATCTTTATGCCACCAGAGACATGTTTTGTGCCATTAGAAATCTCTGGCCTTTTCTGCTGCGGGCCGTGTCTGCACATGGTGAGAAGGCATCTCGGCAGCACTGTATTCTCATCATCATCACAGAAGTGCAGAGGAGAGAACAGCAAGGGAGACCGTCTGTGCCTGAGATCTGGGATCGTTCCGGGCCTGGCTGAGACCCTTGCAGCTATATCTGGCACACACTGAGGTCCACACTGCATCGGACACTTGAGGCTCCAGGGTCCTGAGAACTCTGCTGAGTGCTTCACTGAAGTCTTGGGGTGCAGAGCCTGCCCTGCCTTTATGCACAGAGAGGAGGCAGCCATGCAGGGCTGTGGAACAGTGCTGGCACAGAAGTACACAGATGTCTGGGAGGGGGTGGCAGAGTCCAGAGTGAGGAGGAAGGACTCTTCACTTAATCTAGATGCACTGTAGCCTTCAGGGACTTCTCCATTGTCAGTGAAACGAGCACCAACTGAGTAATGGATCAGCCTCAGTCCCAGCCCAGGATCCTGTCGATACCAGTACATGGAGTCATGGTTCATATCCTGGGCACATTCCAGTGTCATGTTCTGTCCTGTCACCAGGATCTGGAATTTGGGGGACTGGGTGACACCAGTATTCACCGAGCCTGCAAAGAAGGATAACAGAGATGACCTTGAAGCCCCAGTGGAAAGGCTTGTGGGTGGGCCTGGAAATCCAGTCGAGGTCCCTGCCCAGGACTCACCTGCCCACAGGAGGCAAAAGGCCACACAGCACAGGAGGCCGATGTTCATGACAGGTGCTGGGCAGGACAGCAGGGCCTGCTGGGTCTGTGCAGTGATGCAAGGAGACCGGGGCTTTCCAGGGAGTCATTCTGAGACTCATCCTCCCTGCCTGGGCCCCAGAAACTTCCTCTCAGGAGAGCCACGCCCCCATCCCCACAGGGTCAAATCCAAAATAAATGCAGGAGTGAACAGCTTAGAATGGGGAGAATGAAATTACCTGAGTTGACACTAGTCTTACAAGTTTTTGTAGATGCTTTTTGTGAGTAGTTTGTAACTAAATGTATTTTTTTTCCTGGGTTGATCGAATTCTTCATTAACGCACTTGTAGTTATCAAACTATTTCTGCAGTCCACAATCTTAGGGGGAAATCTTCATGGCTTCCTGAAGCCTTTCTGGCACCTATATCCCAAATATGCTAAAGTCCTCCCCCTACAATGACTCTTTCTGGTATCACGTTTCAAATCTCAAGGACAGCCTGGTCAACATTTGAGGAATCATTTTGCCCTGTTTCTTGGCAACTCACCGACAGATGGGACCCCTGACAATTGTGACCGGAGGACCTTTGTGTCTGTGCAGAGCATGTGCTTTCCCTGCTTGAGGCGAGACCGCAGTGGCAGACAGCCCCCCTGTGGGTCTGTCTTCCAGGTACCCACCCCCCCCACTCCCCCCACCCCACCCCTCGTCTCTGATGGAGGCTTCTCGGTGCTGCAGATCAGCTACTGGCACACAGGGGTGCTGACTTGCCAGGGACTTGGGGAGGCGTGGTAGACTCCAAGGTGAAAACAAAATGCTCTGCTTTTATTTGAGCCATCATATTTTACAGGGAATATCTCTTTGCACAGGATCCTGCTATTTATTCAGTAATAAGTGAACAGCAGCTCAGAAACCACGTATTTTTGCACACAGCCCCACACTTACAAGGACCCCACACTGGGTTTAACCCTTTGCTGTTATCATCTTCAAATTAACAATGTTTGAACAAATCTGGTCCTGAGAATGTAAATTGAGATTCTGATTCTGCACACATCCCCGTGGGCTGGTTTCCTTTTAGCACAAGTATATGGCTGGGGTCCAGGTTACCCAGCACCTATGGGGCTCAGGAGAGGATGACATAGAAATTAAAGTTAATGCAAAGGGCCAACCTGTTGCTATAACCTATAAGCTAGTGTCCAGCAATCCCATGACAGGTTTCCGTAGTTGTGCCCAGGCTCCTCTGGTCTAGGAGAGAGAGGAACACACAGCCCAGGAGCCTGGTGCCCGGGGCAGGGCCACAACACAAGGAGGATTTTCCAGCTCAAGGCTTAGGTTTATGGATTGGACAGTTGGTGCCAATGCAAAGTCAGTCCTTCTCCCAATGTGCCATCATCTCTAACAAAGCTCTAACTAGTTTTCTTGGCCCTAGCACAGTCAGTGTGTAAACACAAAGCCCAACTAAACTGTGTATGTATCCAATGGCAATTCAAAATAATATTCATAAGGACAATTAATTTCTGTCAAAATACCATGACAAAATAATTTGAGTGAAAGATGGGATGAGAAAAGAAACAAATTAATAAACACGTTTTGTAGAAGCAAACTACCACTGAAAAGACCTTTGGACGGTTATTTGACCATCTTATCTGTTGTCCCTACTGTGGCTCAGGCATAGCACGTGGTTTCAAACAGCTCTTAAACCTTAATCTTTGCCAGAAACCCCTCACACTCCTACAGACTTTGTTATGTAGTAAAGAGGTTTAGCCAGTAGAGGTTTTATATCCATTGACAAGATGTCTGAACCAAGCTTCTCTCTAATGATAGAAGTCATACCACTGGCTGTCAGGGCATTGCAAAGGGGCTGAGGGAGCTTCCCAGGAGCTAGAAATGTTCTACATCCTAACAGAGGTGTGGATTTCATGGGCATGTACGTATATATTGCTCAAAAATCACTGATCTGTCCATTTTAAATTTATTTAGCTCAATTCATGCATCAATAAAGTTGATTGCAAAATGGCCAATGAGGGATTATGCTCCATTCTATTAATTTCACCGAATGAATCATCATAAATATTATGTGTTTTCATTTCTGTGACTTCTGAGTCTCCACCTAAGGGTTCTAGGCAAAATCCACCAATGTCTGCCATTGTACACTGGGCATGGTGGAAGAGGCTGAGATTAGCAAAGAAAATCAAAACACCTTGATTTTACTGTGTGTTAAGTAACTTATGCCTATTAAATTTTGTATACAATCCCATAAGTGAACAGTATCAATCTCATTTTATAGATTTAATAAACCCCTCGACTAATCCTAACCTGTCAAGAACTGGCCTCAGTTCTTGAATAGCTAATGTTAGGACAGAATCTGGGCTGGGTGTCTTGGAGCCTGGCTAGCATGTTTCCCTACACTAGTCTCTGTGTGTTACTAGAGCCAGATGGTCTGAAAGGAACATGGGGAACACTATTCTGATTTTTGAAAACAGCTGTCTTTCTTCATGTATGATGTGATAGCGTAGAGTTATAGGCATAAGACTTTAAGACAGACCAGGGTTGGGAGGAATCTCAGTCCTGCATCTTTTTTTTTTTTTTTTTTTTTTTTTGCAGTTTTTGGCCAGGGCTGGGTTTGAACTTGCCACTTTTTGCATATGGGGCTGGCACCCTACTCCTTTGAGCTACAGGCACCACTCTTTATTATTATTATTTTTTTATTTTTACACACACATGTGATTATTAGGTTTTCAACTTTTGCCTTCACAGAAAGGCTTAAAATTTATCAATAATAACAATGTTTAAGATAAGGACTAGAAACAAAAACCTCATAAAGAATGAATGAAGATAAATACATTTAGAAAAGAAGTCAGATGGTTGCTGCAACAAAGTATTAAGCAATAATAACAGTAATGCAAAGAAAGTAACATTCACATTGTCCAATGAGAGTATACTATAATAGAATGCTTTGACTCTGAGATTCAGCATAGAGTCATCAATTAACTTCTTCTTATTTTTTCCCAAAGTCTCAAAAAATAGGCAACTAATATTTATAAATAAAAATAAAAGATAATTTCAAAAAACAGATCATGCCAAATCTTACAGACAACAGAAAAAGAAGAAATACTTCATTCTTCTGGAAAGAAGAAGTAAATGAATCATTCTGCTTCATCTGAATACACCTGATATTAAAATTAGAAAAAATATATTATTATAAAGGGAAATTACAAACATAATTCACTTTAAACGAGGATGCAGTATTGTATCGTAAACAACGTATTAACAAGGTGAAGTAAAAACTAATGTTTAAGTAATGTACTTTAGTCAAAACTGAATCCAATTTATGTGAGAATTAGTCACTATTTTCTTTTTTTTTCTTGTCCTTACCCTCACCCCCTCCCTCCGTCTGTCTGTTCTCCCCACCCCCCATGCCCCACCATGTCAATAAATTTCCTCATATCAAAGTTGAATACAAAGGATTCTTACTTCTCCATTCCTCTGATGCTTCACTAAGAACAATGTGTTCCACTTCCATCCAGGTTAGTACAAATGCTACAAAATCTCCATTTTTTTAATAGCCGAATAATATTCCATGGTGTACATATACCACAACTTGCTAATCCATTCCTGGGTTGAAGGGCATTTAGGCTGTTTCCACATTTTAGTGATTGGAAATTGGGCTTCAATAAATAGCCTAGTACAAGTATCTTTATAATAAAAGGATTTTTTTTCCTTCTGGATAGATGCCCAGTAATGGGATTGCAGGATCAAATGGGAGGTCCAGGTTGAGTTCTTTGAGGTTTCTCCATACTTCCTTCCAAATTGGTTGTATTAGTCTGCAGTCCCACCGTTTGCAGTCCCACCAGCAGAATAAAAGTATTCCTTTCTCTCCATATCCGTGCCAGCATCTGCAGTTTTGAGATTTTGTGATATAGGCCATTCTCGCTGGGGTTAGATGATATCTCAGGGTGGTTTTAACTTGTATTTCTCTAATAATTAGGAATGATGAGCATTTTCTCACGTATTTGACAGCCATTCATCTATCTTCTTTGGAAAAGGTTCTGTTCATCTCTCTTCCCCATTGATGTATGTCAGTACTGCATCTTTTTTTTTTTTTTTTTTTTTTTTTAGACAGAGCCACAAGCTGTCCCCCTGGGTAGAGTGCCCTGGCATTACAGCTCACAGCAACCTCCAACTCCTGGGCTCAAGTGAGTCTCCTGCCTCCGCCTCCCAAGTAGCTGGGACCACAGGCGCTCGCCACAACGTCCAGCTATTTTTTTGGTTGCAGCCGTCATTGTTGTTTTGGCGGGTCCGGGCTGGGGATTCGAACCCGCCACCTTAGGTGTACATGGCTGGCGCCTTAGCCGGTTGAGCTATAGGCGCCCAGCCAGTACTGCATCTTGATAAGGATTTAATTTCTTCAGGTTGGTTTAAACTATGGTTCAGTTCCCTTCCCTGGAAAATGAAAATGGCATTTGCATCCAGCTAATAGAAATGTTTCAGATGAAGGACTCCTATTTCATATACAGTAAAAGGACAATAAATGCTGGGATTATTTTTTTTCGGTGTCTTCTCCATGGAGCAGGATTGAAGTGTGAATGTCCATTAACATACTCAGTGTTTGCAGTTCTGCAAATGACCCTGCCACACCTGTGACAAATGGTCAAATATTAAACATTTAATAAATTATACCTTGAATACTACAGGCCTTAAATGTGGTGTATATTTATAATGGGATATCATGAAGGCTTTAAAAAGAAGGAATTCCTGCTACATACGACAACACGAATGAACATTATGCTTAGGGAATGAGCCGGGCACAGCAAGACAAATACTGCATGATTCTGCTTATGAGTAACCTCGATAGTCAAAGTCCTGAGGCAAAGACTAGAATGATGCTTCCCACAGACGGGGGAGTAGGGAAATGGTGGGTGGTTGTCAAGGGATTTAAAGTTTCAGCTATACAGAATGAATAAGATCTAAAGATCTGCTAACAACGTTGTGCCTGCAGATTATGATACTGTATTGTACACTTAGAAGTCTGTTAAAAGGACAGATCTCATGTTCAATGTTGTAACCACCACATCCCAGGGGAGGTAGGGAGCTGCAGGCCTCCGCATCCATCCAAGTGAGCTTCCTTGCACCTGGCTGGCAGTGGAAGGTGAAGGGGCTGGGAAGGCCAGGTTTGGGGAGTCAGTGTCAGGGCAGAACAGGGCGCCCCCAGTATAGAGTGGGAGCTGTGAGGTGGCAGGGTCCCTGCAGGTTGGGAGAATATCCAGGGGACGAATCCCCCTCTGCTGACCCTCCTCAACAGATAACAACATATTTTCTCTAAGCTTCAACTTTTAACCCAGCAGAAGAAAAATATGTTTTACTTAGTACTTTAACTTTTCACTTCACAGCTGCACTTCAAAGCAGTCACTTCCAGCTAATCTTGTAGCTATGTGTAGTATTGCCCATATTTTAGAGGTCACACAGTAATAATAGATTATTTTACTTGGGAATTTGGGCCTGTTTCTCTTCTCATAATCAAGTTCAAAATATGTCTTATTTCCTTGAAAAACAACTTTGTACTGCCTCCTTAAAAATAAAGCTGTCAGGCACTCAGGGCTGGTGATAAAGTAAAACACGCCAGACCTCCAGATCCCATCTTTGCCTCTCAGTTCCATCTCTATCTCTTGCGTCTTTGTCTTTTGTGTTTTATTTCGTCTTTTGTGTTTTATTTCATCATTTCCTACTGATTCCACTCTTGGTTCGCTTACTTTTTCCGGGCAGGTTTGTGAAATCCAGTCTGTAGCTCCTCTGCCTGGCCCGACAGTGAGGAGTCCCAGTTTATCTCAGGGTGTACCCTGAACCCCACCCTCCCCTGATGCAAGCGCCCAGCCAGGTATTCTCTGCAACCCTCCTCCCCTGGGCCACCCTCCCTCCCCAGTTCCCTGCAGCATTGAGGAGTCACAGCGTCTCCAAGTGGCCAACGGTTCACAGTCTCAGGGAAACACAGCTGGTCCTAGGCACTCAAGTTTGTCTTATAGGGGTACAGGTGAATCTTTCTAAGAGTAGAATGTGAATGTTTTAAAGCAATAACTGAGAAAATGACATGAAGGCTGTGTTGACCAGTTTGATGGAAGTATTTCAGAATGCATGTGAAAACCCCACACTG